>PNEQ01124438.1:0-31350 GCA_003012365.1 Medauroidea extradentata | reverse complement strand
CTTACATTGAAGTCTAACACACAACCAACTTGTACCACATTCAATCATTATTATTACAGACCTGAACAATTTGCGTTTTCATTTTGGCACAAGCTAGAATTCCATCAACTGTAAGTTTGCCTCACTTTCGCAATTGGCCTTTGACTTATTTGACACTTCCTGGAAGTCTCTGAGCCAATAATGGTCATGTAACTAATACAGACATATACCACTTTAACAACAAGCAGCTAATGAACTGCTGCTGTCTGCTTCAATTCACATATGTTCTTGCAGGCTAGCCTAGAGGTCAGTGAACCAGCAAATTTTTCCCGTCTCTAATTATTAGAGATCTCCAGACGGTGTCGAATAAACCAAGTGCCAGCTGAGAACTGGCATAAACGTACAGTTCTTTGGAGTCTGTCGTCTTACTTCAGAAGAATCCGCGAATTTTCCATGTATCTACTAATACGTGAACAACCTATGCCTATATATTGTTTGAGGCCGATTGTACAGAGAGGGAGGTCTGGTGATCGAGGAGGAGACAACTTGCTCTTCAAAAGAGAAACGTGTCTGACCGGGAAGTAGGTAGTGGAGAGGGAAGGAGGATGGCGTGGAGGCTCGTTGACGGGTCATCGGCAATTACGAAGGAACACGAGGTCGCAGGGCGTTCCGTCGAGCGTGCAGTGCGGTCGAGTCTCTCTAATGCCAGGCTCCTGCTAATTGGTCAGCACACGAGACCAATACCCCCGAGGTGATGGGAGGGGGGCTGTGGTGGACTGCTACGGCCGAACAAACCGCCCACAGATCCTCCACTGTGGTCCACGCAACAAACACGCCGGGATAGTTCTCCAGTTTAACGACTAGCAGAATCGAATTCAAAGTTCCCTTTACACTCCGGCCGACACAGTGAATAGCAATAGTTAGAGAGAAAATCAACTCCCCAAATGCCTGACGTAAAATAAACTCCTAAACACTGCAAAAGTCACGTCTTATACGACTGTTAGAGTAAAACCTTTAACGGCACAATAGCCTGAAAACAACTGTAGTATTATGAACCTAACGTGACCAGACGACGGATTTGTTGACACGGTTCAAATGTTTGCAGGCGATTAGCGAACGTTCAGTATAGTTGAAATTATAAATCTTACTTCCTAAATCAAATGAAAACATACGAATAACGGAATAAGAACATGGAACATGTAAACACTATTTGGAAACCCGCGCAAAAAGTCAGTTTTTACCGTGATAAATCAATCGCTCTAACGATGTACGACGGTTATTTGTATGTTTCTACACATTAATAACAACGGTTCAGTATCTCCGTACAAAAAAAGCATTTTATTTGTCTTGTCAAAGAAACACAGATCAATAAGAAAAGAAATAAGTTGAACACATACAGCGAAATATAGTAAACAATATTCCCGCGGTGAATCAATCTGTCAATAATATTATATGCGAACTTTGATTGACTTTGGCAACGGAGGTGTAAAACATTCTAAAGTGTTTGGCTGGATACATGACATTGCTAGCAAATGTTACTAAGTTGTAGAAAACCCACAGTTTCATAAAATAACGAATCACGAGGAAAAATAAAAAACGAGAATCTAACCGTGGAAGCCAACACACATACATATTATTTCGAAACAGGAATACAAACGGTAGCCTACATAATTGTAAATCAAAAAAACTGAAAAGGAAAAATCAAACATATGTGTGAAAAAGGCGACAATGATGGACAAATACAACAAGGCCAACAGAAATGAACACAGCGACGGCAGAAATGGTTGTAGACAAGACAACACAACGAATATAACACAGACGATATAGTAGGCTCCCTTCGACAACAGATGTGACGTTTCGAGAACTGGTATCTGTTACCGTCTTCAAGCACATGAGTTAGTGAGTGAGAGATTTTGGTCAACGCTTAAGAGGACGTGGTACATAATTCAACGCTAAAAGCATTAATCTATAACTGTAGGTTTCTTGAAGCCAATTTGCGAAAATTAAACAACAGCAATTCTACACAATAGTTACAACCAACGTTTCAAACAAAAAAAATTTTCCCGTGTAACTAACTCCTGAGGCACAATATCTGACGCCGGAACCTCGTGCATTTAACTGCGGCGCGAGAGATCACACGTAACGAATTAGTAATTCTGGATAAATATTCACTCATAAAGTTGCCAAATATCACTATCTAGGATTGTCATTGAGTATTTTGTCCATATTGGCTTCTAAAAAAGCGTTGAAATAAATTTATGTTTCCAACGTTTATTTATCTACCACGCACTCTTAACATCGAGGTATTTAACAATGGTGAGGGGTGATATGAGGTGAGTATGGAGCAGCACCGGAATGAGTGGGCGGAGGAAACGGGAGATCCCCGAGAAAACCCGCCGACCAACGGCGTTGTCCGGCACGATTCCCACATGCGAAAATCCTGGGACCGACCCCGCCGGGAATCGAACCCGGATCACCTTGGTGGGAGGCGAGGGGTCTGACCACTCGGCCACCGCGGCCCCTTTCAGACACACGAACAATCCGGGGAACTCCAGCGCACTGACTGTTGAACGGCGAGGATACGTTAGGTTGTTAAACCGCACATAATATTTACAATACCATAATTTTGTGTTAGAAGTAGTCCTAGCCTTATTACTAACACTTTCGAGTTAACATATTGTTGACAGACTGACAACCGTTACAGGCAAGAACACACCAACGTTCTTACCATTTTTGTTTTCAGGGCAGAATAATTTAAATTTCGTTACCAGTGACGATGCGCTAACCCTGTATTATTTTCATAGTTTGTATCTCTTCAAGTTATTCAGTAATCACAGTTTAAAATTAGTAAGAAATGGCAAATAAGTGGCAGGCAGTTTGCAAATGTTATACGAATGTATAAATGTTTGTACTTTTAGTGTAACTTAAGAAAACCGCTATTTCATATTGCAGAATCTAAAATTTAAAAAAATAAAAATAGAAAAAATATATTACAAATAAAGATTATTCCTTAAATAACTTCACGTCTTAAATTTCACACACACAAAACTATATTTCTAGTTTTCTTACATCCGTGTAAATATAATAATACCACAAAATCAACTGAAAAATACGTTTAGTAAACTTAAAATCTTATAACTAACATTTCAAGGTTACATATTAGGCCACAAAAACATGTAATTCGAAATAAAATACTGTAGGATAATTTATTTGAAGCATTTTAAACTTAATAACATCACCATGGAAGAACTACACTTTGATCTAGTATTATCAATGTTTTCAATAAAAGTAATTTTCTTAAAATTGTATTAAAAAAAAACTAAGCGCGGATCACGTAATGATATCAAATCAAACCTCTTGAACACACACTGGTGTCTTACTAATCATGGTGAGATGCTGATAATCAGTATTATTAGAGACGGTGAAATTTCGCGAATTCAATGACCTGCAAGTTAGAATCAAATATCCTATGCATACTCAAGCCCCGTCTATTTGTTCATTGTCTGTTGTTCCACTGAGTAGCAGCTAGAGGACAAATGGTTCGGACTTGGGTATGTATAGGATATTTTATTCTAACATGCAGGTCATTGAATTAGCGAAATTTCACCATCTATAAGTATGATGCTGTTTAAATAATTCGAAAATATTATGGCAAAATATAAATAATCTCATTACTACCCTAATTATTTTGGTTCCGTTTTAACAAATTTTCAACACTAAAACTCCATAAAATGTTAAAGAATGTAAGACACAAAAAGTAAATCGGCGGAAGATGCTCGCTGGGGAAGGTGCCAGCCATGCCTTTTTTTTTTTTTACGTTCTTTTAATTACTATTTGAATAGTATTTTAAAATAAACTTAAAGGTAAATACTGACTTACACACATTTCCCAAGAAAATAGCATCCTACCGTAACAGTTTTTGCACAACTATTCAAACATTTTGTCTTTAAAATTCGTGAAGCATAGAATCTTGCTCCCAGTTAGCTGAGAGTAAACGTGAGGGACAGTTGGACAACCTACAACATACTATACAACACGGCTCTCTACTGTGTCTGCTGGCAAGTCCAGAGATGTCATCTCTCGCCTCGCTGCTACGACAGCCATCCACACATCGCCGACACACTTTCAATTTCCTGCGAGCGATGAACGTCTTCCTCCTAGCTGCAGCATGCGATCTCGTCCAGGCATGAGACCTCTGCCTCCAAGGACAGCCCTCCGTGACGTATGTCGTATATTCTACATTTACATTCTACCCGTATCCCTCCCTCTCTCTCCTTCCCACGTGTTCACAGGCGAGTTTCCCACGTGTTGTCAGTAGCGGCTTTGTGTGTTGTCTTGTACACACAGGGATATTGTATGGGAGATCTCAAGAGAAAGAGCGTCTTGAGGCGTAGAGGTTAGTAGTGTACCTGTAATAGTCGGCCTTATATACCGAGGCCTGTCATCGCCGTCATAGTCCAATAGCTGGGGGCCGGAAAATTTCGCGGATTCAATTACTTGCATGTTAGAATGCACAGTACTATACATACTCAAGCCCCGATCATTTGTTCACCAGCTGCTCCTCAGTGGAACATCAGTAGAGGTACGTAAATTTCACATATATATTCCAGGTTAGGTTGAACGCCAATTATGTATACTTCGTTGTCATGTCTGTGACTTGCTGGCGGCTGTTACTAAACGCGTTTGACTACTGCAAGCCAGTAGTAAATAAGGAAATAACGCGAAGTGCTATCGCTTGCTACCTGCATGTACGGTTATAAGCCAATAAATAATCGATTGTGGCCAGTGGGTGTATAGGACTGACAAGTCTAGGCTGCTGCCAGGTGAATCCGCGAAATTGACGTATCTCTAAACATCAGACAATGAACGAATATACGGGGCTTGAATAGTCATAGGTAGAGGCACGGTTATTTCGCGTATTCGTCTGGTAGCAGCCTAGACTTCTCAGTCCTATACACGAACTGGGCATTGTCGATTGTTCACTGGCTTCTAACAGTGCATGCGGGTACCACGTGACTTCACAACGTGTTATTTCCTTATTTGTTACTGGTTTTCAGCCGTCAAATGTGTGTCAAAACAACTGTTGTCCGATCACAGTAATGACAGAGAAGTATACTTTGTTGATGTTCAACCTGACCTAGAATCAACACGCAAAATTATCGCACCTATAGCAATAGTACACACATTATGTTTGTAACAGTACGTTATTTATTGAACTACGGACGCCAGGATATATTTATCTCCTTTATCTTCCGGACATTGAGCGCCGAATGCGATTTCGAGATATTTTCACTATTTTTTCTCTGTAATGACACACCACACGGCTAATTTAAAAAGTAACGTCTGCAGATACTGGTTTTTACCTTTCTTCGAAATAAATTTTGTTCCAAGAACAATTATTTACGAACATGTGTGTGTTCATGCAAACATTGATTTTACAGAAAACATCTTACAGGCGTTCCAGACGGTAAAAAATCTTTATTTTATATTACTTTATATTTATATGAAATATTGTTAGTTTTGTAGACGATACTTGAGAGTACATTATTCTCTACCAAAAATTTTTTAGCTCGGGCAGTTTTCCCACAATAGCATTTCAAAGCCAAAATGTGCATGCTTTTAGTTCATACGGTCTCTCGAAAACCAATAATCATAATGAAACAAAATAATTCACAGTCAAAATTACCTGCCACGGACTAGGGTTTTAAGTAACTATAAACCGAACACAAAATATATTTGTATTTAAAAAAAATTCTAAAAGTAGCAAAAACGTTTTCAAATTTCGGAAATTTTCAAAATATACAAAACAATGTTTCAATGGGATTTTATATATGTAATGCCCTAGCCAGTGCCATATACTTTCACGGTAAATTATTTAATTTATTTGTGTGTTGATTGGTTTTTCGGGGTGTATGAACTAAAAACATGTAAATTTTGGCTTTGAAATGCCATCGTGGGAAAACTGGCCGAGCTAAAAAAAAAAATTTTGTAAGAGGATAATGCACTCTCAAGTATCGTCTACAAAACTAACAATGTTTTATACAAATATAAAATAATATAAAATTATGATTTTTCCCCTAGGCTTACGGAGCAGTAAGGTGGACCTTGAAGCGCGCATCAAATGCCGCGTCGCCTCAACGAGCCAAGCGCTGAACTAGCGTGCAAGCTTCCCACCGAACTGTTTTTACTATGGGTCACTAAGCGATGACCATATAATTATATTGGTGGAAAAAGTCTCTAGCAAAGTTCAGTGTATCTCGTAACCTGAGTTGCACATAAAACCGGTTAGTATATTTTGAAGTACGGAAGTCTGAAAAAACCGGTTTTAGCCATGTTGGAGGGCTTAGAAACCGTATTTTTAATGAGCGTAGTGTCTTAACAATGAGGTTCCGACCTTGTCTGGAGTGTGTTCTCTTTTCGTGGAATAGTTTCGTAGAAAAAAACCCGTTTGCGAACTGTAAGATGCTAAAAATCGTTGTAAGGTTATAATTAAAATTTCTTTAGGGCCTATGTTTACTATCAAAAAATTTTGTGTTTGTTTAATGTCATCTTGTAATTGTAATAAGTGTTTGTAAGTATTTGTAATGAGAAAAAAATATATAGTGAAAATAATAAAGGCGGCGCGTGAGACGGTGACCGGTGACAGCCATTGTCTGCGAGCTGACATGTGATTGGCCCAGGGAGTCTAGGCGGGGGTTGCTGGCTGGTGTGGCCATAGGTAAGTGCTCAAGAGGGACACTTGGTAGGAAGCCACGGAGGCGACCGGACCACGTGTCGCGAGTACACAGCACAGAGAGTGCCTCGCCTGACCAGCTGAGCCCGAGTCTGGCAACTGTGCGTCTTGAGTCACGACTTTTTAAAAATAATCTTTTGTAAACAGCAAAAGCGGTAATCTCTGGGAAGAAAGGGAGCATCATTTGAGATAAAGCGGGCGACACACGCACACTCTGCGAGCCGTCTCTCGCGCGCACCAAATTCATTTGCTGTATTTTATTAATGAACATTAAGTTTCATCTATCAATTTGAGTTTGACTTGTGAAGTTACGAAACAAGAACCAAAATATACCAACCGGCGGGTAACAGAACACACTGCAACGTATTTGAAGCGCGGGGTAGGCAGCCACCTTAAGGTGGTTACACTCCTTATTCACAGAGACTTGTAGTGTGAATGGTTTGCGACAGTACCAGTAGCTATCATACAAGGACTTGTATGCTAGTAGCGCGGGGTAGCGTAGCTTCTAGTTTTCCTTATCTTCCTCACAAATGTCGAATTTACGAAACTGTAAAGTGGAAATTCTAAATGATCTAAGCGCCAAAAGAGACAGAATTGAGTTTATCACATCAAAATGAACTATGTGCCAATGCCTATGTTTTGCTGTAAGAGCTTAGTCCCAATATTTGTCCTAACAATTTTTATGATCATCGAAAAGTTGTGTGTTCCGTACGTACGCATACTCTTGCAGAGCTGTTTTTCCTTTTTTCTAATAAAAAAAAAACGAACTAATTTTTGGCACTTAGTTCGTTTAGAATTTCCACTCTGCAACTGTCTGTATACTCAGGCAAATGGTATTTGAACGAAAGAGATCACAGAATACTAAGAATATTGAAATATTAAATGTCTGGAGGAACGAAAGAAGCCTTTGAAGGATTGTAAACTGCTGCGTCATCAGTGACAGACCTAGGCATGGGAGAGCCCGGAACCGTGCAACCGCCCAGGGCTCTCCGCCCTTGCCGCGGGGGGTGGGGGGGGGGGCGACACCGACACACACAGGTGCTACGTAACTGACCAGTGGAAATGTATGTCGGCAACTTCAAACCACTACACACTGAGTAAGTGCTGCAGGCGCGATAAGGAAACACGTTACCCAGATAATTATTTTTGAAAATTCATATTGTGGTAAGGTGTTAAAAAGTTGCTACAGTATCGCTTGTGCAGTTATCTCTGCTTTGTACCATAAAATTCATATTTCGCTACCAATTTTTTTTAAGACTACCAATAATTGAATACTGACAACTCCAGCATATTTTATTCCTTACCCCCGTAGTTTGTAAAAGTTTTTCAGATATATATCTGTATATATATATATATATATATATATATATATATATATATATATATATATATATATATTATATTTATTTATTTATTTGTGTGTGTGTGCGTACGTGCATGTGTCACATTTAACACATCGAAATTGCTGAACTAATTTAAGCCGGTTTTGACAGCAACAGTTACAAGCGGTCATTGCACGAGCCCAGCAAATGCTCGGTCCTCCACTGTGCGTCATGCTACTGAAACCAAACATTGTAAACAAAACACAATACTAAAATGTGTACCTTCTTTGTGGCGGACTTAGTAACTTACCTAAGCCCAAACGCAGTTTCCATTACTGCATTAAACATATGCAATGCATACGTATTCTTGTACAATAAAACATGGCCGAGGGTACTGATATTTCAATTTGGTTAGATGACACCTTCGTGTATATTTTATATTGATATTTTTTTGTACAAAAATATGCCCTTATACACTAGGATCAAGAGTGTTTGAATTATAATGCACACTTGTCCACCACATTACAAGTCTCAACGGCAGTTTGTAACACCAGACTTTGTACAGTACTGATTATTAAAAAATTAGTTCTGACACAAACAAAATCTCAGAATTATATACCTCATATGGTACAGTAAACAAATGTGTATATTGGAACAAAGTGATATAATTAAACGTGTAATTTCATTTGACATGTAAATATAAAAAAATAAATTTTAGCCAGTACAAAACACGTATATCAGTCATTTCAACACTTTTTTTTCTCGGAATTTAATGAAAAATTTCATGACTTCACTGAAATTACCTGTCGTCACAAAGATATACGTTAAAACAACACAAAAGAGGATTTTCTTTATTAGAGAGACAGCGTTTTTCTTGATTAAAATCTCTCTCGAAAATGCTCTTTAAACAGAAATAGTCCTGTGAAGAGGAGACCAAGAAAATAAATCTCTGCTAATTACATTTCCTTTGAAATATTGCAGGAAAAAGAATTGTTACTTCATTTTAATCTATTTAAGTGTAATTGTAAATTGAGTTTAAGTATCGTGGATATATCCAAGATATATTTTCATTTTTCCACTCTACAATACTCTCTAGTTAAAATACCGATATTACTCAAGTAGTTTCCGTAAAGTGTATCTTTTTTAAATACTCCTTCACAGCAGTCGCGATGTTAAAACACAGCAGCCAAGAATTTTAATCAGAATGTTTACTAAGCTAAGCAAGGTAATACTGTTGAAAATTACAAATACTGTACCGTAATTTTGTCGAGAGTAATTATAATTATTATTGTTTTTTATGTAGTCTGTCTCTACCGCCAAGCGAATCTGCCAAACGCTGTAATAAGTATTGTAAAAAGTTTCAAGCATTTCTGATTAAGTTGTATTCCGAGTTGCACTTAAAGCAATCGAATGTCAGATTTATTTTTCATTTAATTTCTTGACCACTTTAAAGCGCAAAAATAAATAACTATAAATCACATTTCCACAACACACAAATATATAACAAACACTGCTATTACGAGATTAGTCCTACTTCTCTTGCAGGTTTCGTATTATTTTAGTATTCTCCATGGACTCTCTTTTAATCCAGTCAAATTATCTTAAAAAAAAAAAAATAGGGGCTAGGTTACAATAATTCCCATAGATCTCAAAACTTGTACGAATGTTCGGAACACCAATATATATGAAATGTTAAAAGTCCCCATCGATTACACATCTATAGCAAATTTTATTCAAAGCCAAATGTCGTAAAAATGATTTTTTTTTTTAATTGTTCAACCAATCGATAAGTTGTAGTATAAAAATAGGCCAGACAAAAACCGTAGAGCATTTAATTATCTAAACATTTGTCCCTACAACTTTTTTTCTGAGAATAAAGAATAATAATGATTATATATATATATATATATATATATATATATATATATATATATATATACACACATATATATATATATATATATAATTCTCGTGGCACAGTGTTTGTTTCCATACTCCTCCGAAACGGCTTAACTGATTTCAATGAAATTTTGTATATAAATTCGGTAGATCTGCGAATAGGTTTTTATATATTTTTATACTCCTAAGTGCTATTGTTTAGTAAATATTTTTAATTTAATAATTTTAGAACCCGCTCGATAACTGTGTAAGTGATAATTGATCAGTTATCCCCACGAGCTGATACCAGTCTTTATTATTAGACCTCTTCCACTTATATACCACATCCTTACACACTTACAATAAGTTATTTATGTGACAAAACAACGTTTGTCGGGGCAGCTAGTGTGTGTGTGTATGTATATGTATGTGTGTGTGTATATATATATATATATATATATATATATATATATATATATATATAACTGTCAGATCGCTTGGCTGGTGGACAAAGGGTCCGGGGTTCGATTCCCGGCACGGGAGGTGAACTGTACTTCTACCTGCCCGGGTCCAGATCTGGGTGTTGTGTTTGTACCTTCAACCAAATGCCCGCGGAACTCAATAGCGAAACACAGTAGGTTCATCCTCACCAAATATTGAAGTCAAGATATATTGGTCAGTACTAAACATCGATGTCTTTTGCGCTGGTGAAGGGTGACACGGTGTAGTATGGAGCAGCGCCGGAATTAATAGGTGGAGCGAACTGGAGACCATCGAGGAAACCCACCAACCAGCGGCATCGTCCAGCACGATCCTGACATGCGAATAGCCTCCGGTGTTCCCGATAAGGCCGTTAACTTCCTTATTGAGAGGAAAACGCGTTAATAAAGAAAGAATACATGTATGTATGTATATGCAGTATATGTAATGGCGGTGTCTTTTTACATAAACGCACTAAGCCGATTACTGGCAGCAAGAAGCTGTAGACACGATCCTTGTATCTGATTGGTTGATGCATGCTGTAGAATATTCCCTATCGGCAGAGATACGAATTTTTTGCAGCACTTTGTTTCAGTGCCTTACGTGCGCACCTGCATCTCTGCTTTGTGGTCAGTGATTGGATGCCGTAACACCCAGCGTGTGGAGGTTAAACCCGCAAATCACAGACGTGATGTGTCACTGTTACCCGTGTACTGATTGGCACAGTCAGATGAATAACAACTCTGCACAAAAACACTCTGTCGATAGCCAGGAAGTTGAGCTGCAAGTGTACACGTAAGACACTGGAACAAAGTGGGGCAAAAATAGTTTCACCAAAAATGCCTGTCCCTACCTATCGGTCATTCCTACAGACGGGAAAAATTCGTGGTTATCAGTTACCTGATACAGGAATATCTGTGTTCTCGAGTATACAGCAGCTGTTCATTGGCTCCTAGCCCACACGGTGAAACGCCGTGATTGGGCCTGCAATTAGTAGCTACTGTATTAATGCCTCATCGCCGAACTTGCGGCTAAAACGAAACGTGAATTTTCAGATCCCTAGTCATACCTAGAGACACTGGAAAATCGCGAACATATTTAACATAGTCACCAATAATAACAGTTTTCTGGCCAATCACGCACGTTCTGTGTTAAAACTGTACAGTTATAATTTGGTTTGTTGAAGAGGGACACAGTACTTCATATAAACTATAGCCAATATAATATAGGTGCAAAACCTTCAGTGTTATAGATATCATGTTGGAGTCTAGCCAACAATCAACTTTTCCCGCGATTTACCAGTGTCTCTAGTCATACCTTGTTGAGGTGCCCATGTTTACAACTGCCGGTTGGCATATTGTTGGTAACAGTTTCGCTTCTGTGTTCTTAGCTGTTCTGTGTCGTGTCGAGGCGACACAAAGTCCAGGACAGTCTGGCGGGATAAGCCCCAGGGTGCGTGTGTGTTCTATCTACATAGCAGAGCCTGCACCGAGGAAGGAAGCAGGGGGAGGGGAAGGTGTAGTTGTACGCAGACACAATATTATTGGTGCAAACAGGCGGCTACAACAGGCCACAATGCTAGTGACAAGGTATCGGGTGCTTGCAGTGAGGGTGGCCGCCCTGTCAGGGGAGAGATCACATGCTTCAAGCGGCACCACGGACCTTGTAGCAGGTCGTGTCGTGTAGTTACTCGTCATACATCACCTTCCACGCACTGAACACACAACACGTGGAGGTGTCCTCGTCGTACATCGCCGCGCGGACACGTCATACGTGGATACTGCTTCATGGATACGGACCCACACGTTTCGACGTTACATTTCATCACAAGTTTCCGTTTTTTTAATTGAATCACAAGTTAAATAGACGCTCCATGAAGAACTTGTCATACAGTAAGAACCGTGTAAGAGCAAACAAATAAATATCGTATGAGGAGGTTACCACAGGGCCAGGATATCACACCTAGAACTACAGACTTACAACTGGTCGCTCGTAAGTCTTCTGCTTATCACGGACTATGACATGATATGAGACCCTGCAATGGAGAGACGCTGGAATGAGACGGTCCGGGGAAACGGGAGATCTCCGAGAAAACCCGCCCGGCACGATTCCCATATGCGACAATCAGAGGACCGACCCCGTTGGGTTTCGAATTTGAATCGCTTTGGTAGGAGGTGCCAGCCGTGGTCCTTAAAAAATTTGTAAGAATGACATAACCAAATACCTTGGTATTGTTTCTAAAGTCAAACTGAACGATTCAATGGAGCGACAGCGTTATGTACAAGTACCCGAAATTTGAGAATACCTCAGACGTTACAGTCTAGCCTGGAGTTAATTTATACTGAGTCATTTTCTTATTTTCTAACGACGAGTAGCCCATGTCTAAATACGTTTTTCTACTTTTAGAAAGTATATTCACTTTCCAATGGTATGAAAATGACTTTGATATGACGGTTAAATCTCTGACAACCGAGTCCGTAGCCACGGAGTTAACATAACGAGTAAATGTAAAAAAAAAGTCACAATGAATCAATTTAGCAGATAACTCGTGGAAATATTGCTTGTACATGCAAACTCGTCAACATTTCTTTAATCATACTTCTTGTCTTGAAAGGAAATTACGTATGAAGGATGAGAAGAAATGCGAGTACCGAAATAAGCGGGTCTCTGGCAACAACAGTGGTAACTTCTGCTCCACATCTCAACTTAGACGAGACCCTGGTTCGATCCAGGTTAAGTGCCAACCGTTACCCTTTTCTCATTCATATTAAATTCTAGGAACTCCTCCTCTTGCTTATATATCCTTTCTCGCTGAGTTCTATGTATATTAAGTTTTGTAACAGCTCACTAACTATGTAATCACGTTTTCATAATTTACCTCTTTTACTTTTAAAATATATCGTGTGTAAATTTTCTTTTAGGATTTACATAACTACGGAGAGAAGTATGATATATTACCCGTGCCGAGGATAATTTAAAAAATTCCATTACCGTTCAGAAGTCCCCAGTTTCTTAGAGCGACCCTGTGTTAGACATCCTTCCTGACCCACATACCAGGGACTTGATATGAGAAGAGCAACAAGGTAGGATGTAATATGCTGCCTGCTCCTCTGACACAGCTGTGATGAAGAGTACACTGCCACGGCACTGTATTGCCGTCAATAAAGAACAAAGGACCTCCCTCTGTCGTGGTACTCTCAGCGACTTCAGTCATACTCCTGCTTCAGTCTAAAGACACGTCCTTCGTTCAGTTTCGTGCTTCTGTCAATCCTCATCAATGTTTAAGCCAAGAACTGACGAATACAACTTGACTTAAATAAACTGTTAAGCAGTGCCTTGAATAGACGAAATCGACAGTGTAAAGTTTATTGTTGGAAATTATTAACCGGTTTAGAAGTTAAAGAAGAAAAACCAGAAGAGAAAATAAAGAAGTAAGTGTACCAGTAAAGTAATTAATCCCTTGCCACGGACTTGTATATTTTAGAGCAACCTCTTTGTAACGATACGCTTCAAACAGTAGACGGGCGTGTCATGTGGTCATTATAGAACCAGTAGGCATGTTTTATGACTGCATATTGAGAAGCGATGGAACGTCTACAAGGCAGCTTGCTGTACAGAACACTTCCCGCCTCAACCCCCCTCTCCATTCGCAGTGTTTTCATCACCAAAACCCTTTCCATTTCAGTACAGCCCTCGCTCAACCCACCCTCACTACGTCCTACACTGGCGGGCTCTGAAAGGCACTTCAGGAAATTACATTTGCTTTGCTTATTGGCAATGCAGTGGGTGCTGGGGGAGGGAGTCTAGAGGGGCGGGGGAGCCGTGATGAAGGAGAGAATGCGAGAAGGAAGGAGACGGTGTCCTGAAAACGAAAGGAAATAAGGACGTGAAAATACGATATTATTCAGCGAAAAGCGTCTCCGTGCGTCCCTACCAGCTGGGAGAAGTCAGGGCGGTTTTGCAGGAAGGGAGAGGGGAAGAGAAGCCGTGGTGAATTGATTTGTAAAAGGAACAGCCACGCGGGAAAATTGACAGAGCATGAGATGAAGGAAAAAACATACCACTTCTAATCTGATCTTACATTCTTTTGCGCTGAAATCACTTTACAGAATAATGAGCAACGTCAAATCCTTGCTTGTACGGAAACTCGACAGTCTGATTTTAGATATGTATAACGTGATTAATAGAACTTAATTAGCCGTCAACCTGGCTGTAGTTCTGATACTGTCAATATGGAACGAAGTTATTGATGACGGAATTACTTCGAGAGTAAAGAAATTAAGATAATTTTTACTAGCTTATAATTATATTTTGAAACGCAAATTTTATGGTACGTTAAATATGTAGGGTATACGATATAAAATTAACTGACGTATGGAAATTCGAAAAGGCCCACACTAACGATAACTATAGTTTATGAGGAACATTCAGCCAATTGTGTTTATTCTCTTGCATTTATAGTTTTATGTTACTCTATTCTAAATAATCTTCCAGAGACCTACCATAAATACCTTTTTTATGAGCAATAAGTATGGGGAACTGAAAATGTCTGTTATATTTGCACTTCAGTATTTACTAGTAACACGAAACATATTTTGCCTAACGCAGACTTGAGAGTTAAATTATTCAAAATAAAACCGTTGACCCCAGAACGCAGGTGTTTTGCGGGCTCAAGTCATTCTCCTTCTTTAGTGCTGTTGCTTGGTGTGACCGACTTCTTTCGCGAGATAATTTTATTTCAAGTCTTTCCGCTTCCCTTCTTCTCCACAGAGAAAAAAAACTGGAGAGGAGAGGATCTCTAACTACTTTAGTACACCGGATAAATCTTTCCACTTTTCTGTTCTTTCCACACCACCTGCTCCAGTTAATACTTGCCCCCACAACAAAACTGAGTTTTTGGAAAGTTATCTGTAACTAAATACTTTACTTTATAAAATCGAAATTTAAAATTCAATGAGAGCTTATATCCTTTTTTCTGGAATAGATGAAATAGTTACAAGCAAAGGTGTATCATACCTATAAAAATACTTACCACGTTGTAGTAATAAAGCTATAATACTAGGAAATGCGAAGTAAACATTTGCGTATCACTGCTGAAATAAAAAAAAAATCTTTAATTTTCCATTACAACTAATGTTTTCTCATAAAAAATATAAAAATAAACACACGACGGCACGTAAAATGTAATAGATCCACGCCGTTAGTAATAATATCAGAGAGAAACATAGCAAATTATACCATGGTACGAAACCAGACGTAAGCGAACATCCAGGCTTAGTTACTTTCTTGTAACTAAGCAAGATACCGCACGTGACATACAACTGCACACCAGACAAACTCCCTTCGCATAGAGGCGATAAGACTAGTTCTGAGCGTGCATGAGTAGACCTTAGCATGCGCGCGTTGCTGTGCTCTATCACAGCACATATTCCCAGCATGCGCGGATACTGATTACTGACGTAACTGACAGAGCTCTATAGTGTTTCCTGTTCCAGGCTACACGGACATATGGTATATTGTCTGTATTAACCATTTACAGTGAGGAAAATATTCTGTTAAAATTGGGACAACATTTCAGTTAGGTTGCCTATATGTAGGGACTTGAAAATTTCTCGAATTCAATGACATTTAGGCTATATAATGGATTCTAGCCTACATGTCATTAAATTTTGCGAAAAATTTCCAGTCCCTATCTATATTATACGGAATGTTCCTACTACAATATGATGTGTAACAAATGACAATTTATTCTGCAGAAGAAACCGAGTACTTCGTTCGTCTTGTTCCTAAGATATTATTGTAACAACCATCCAGATAGAACCGACATCCAATCTTAATTCTTGTTTCTTTTGTTTAAAAAGCTAAATACGACATTTTTGAAAGCATTTATAGTCTGTGATATGATGGAACCTACAGCTATACTTTTTCCCAGACTATTGTTTACACGTAATCACTATATATTATTTCCGCTATTTCGACAGATATTACTTGCCGATTGGGGCGAAGCATGGTAGAACCAACAAAATCGACTAATCCTGGTATATAATATCTTACTACTAGTCCGGTGTGTGGTGCAGCCTACATCGTGGTGAGGAACTGAGTACTAGAGGATCCCAGTTGTTTGGAGCCGGTGTCGGCGAGTACAAAGCCGGCAGAGAGAGAGAGAAAGAGGTACAGTGAGCAGCAGAAGGACGGCGGAGTTCCGACGGTCGATTGTTGGCGAGGTGAAAGGCTCAGGTTCGTCGACAAAGGTTCCGGTTATGAAAACTTGCGCGATATGGACGACCATATTCATCCCCTTCACCACTTCATACCGCTCAACTCTTCTTGCCGCGTCCGAGCAGCAACTGTGAAGCCTCTGGGATGCTCTAGCGCTCTGATGAAGTACCTCCGCCCTTCCCCTTCAACCTCGCACCCCCCCCCCCCACACACACACAATCATTTCATACAAACTCGCTGTCTCGTGTTTCCCGCGCGCCACAGCTGGCCATGTTTGGTTTCGTCGCCCAATAGCCAGCCACGTGACTCGCATACAACCACACTATAACAATGACATGGAGCAACACTGAAAGTTGGGGACAAGGCTTCCTTCGTCAGGACGTACATTCCCCGTATAACTCACATCACCTCGCCAGAATTCCCAGTACGACACTTAGGGATCCTACATTTCCGAGCAAAGATTTGTCCATTAACTTGTTTCAATGTCTTGTGTGCACATCTACAACTGTGGTCCATGGTCAGCTTAACTCTCACACTACTTGAGGCCTATCCGCCAATCACAGAAGTGTGATGTCTCAATAACCGTTTCCTGATTGGCAGTCAAATAATAGACGCCTCTGCGCTGAGACACACAGCCAATAATAACCACGAAGCAGAGCTGTAAATGTGGCCACAAGCCAATGAAACATGCCGATACAGAAATATTTTCGTGAAAATTCAGGTTCCCTTAAAATGGTCTTTGTTTTCGGCTATCTGACACCAACAAACTATATACAGTCAAAATAAGGCGTAACTGCATAACTTTAACTACAGCTTTGCTACAACTAACCAACAAACAAACCACTTTAAGTTTAAGAAAATTATATAGCCATCTAGGAGACCGTAACAACTATATTGACAGAAACATCACATTAATGAATGCCTGTCATAAGGTGTGAAAGTAAACCATAACAGAAAACAACGTTGTCAGCTTTCATAAACTACATTGTATTATGCTATTTTATTTGGTGTTATTGGTTTGTTCATGGATTACGATGTCCTGTTGTTAGAGTGTCCAGAGAGAACAACACAGAAAAATGTTTACATAATATGTTTAGGGAACGTTATTTAACATGTTGCAATCAGAATTCACACAAGAAATACAGTAATTTAGCAACACATTAAGTTACTATAATAAAGCATATGCTGCGGGTTACATATGACAATAAATGCTGTTAAAAGGAGTAAAAGTCCAATTTGTTGTTATGCATTAATAGAGGTTTCGTTATGACAGCAATCCAATCAGCAGTTTAAGGTGGAACGTTTAACGTAAACAAGTTTGCCTGCATAAATATTATAGTGAGTGAGTGATAGATTACGGTCAGCGCTTAACATAAGAGGTCTCAAGCGCTGCTGAGGGATGTCATTACGTGAGTATGGAGCACCGCCGGAATGAAGGGGCGGAGGAATCGGGAGTTCTCCGAGAAAACCCACCGACCAACGGCATCGTCCGGCAAGGTTCCCACATGCGATAATCCGGGGACCGACCCCGTCAGGTATCGAACCCGGATCGCCTTGGTGGAAGGCAAATGGTCTGACCATTCGGCCACCGCGGTACAGGAAAAATTATACTTATTTAAAAAGTTGTAATCTTTGTACACTGATCCCGGTAGTGCAACTTTAGTTAATTAAATTTTACAATTAGTACACTGTCTACATTTCACTGTTATTTTGAAAAGTTGGGTGACTGTTCTATAAATTTCATTGAATATACGTATTAATATATTCATAATAGGCTACAATAACACGAAAAAAAATGTTGGTGCGATTAAAATAATTGTTGTAAATAATTTGTTTGGATTGCCGCAGTGTAATATCATTTAACAATAGATATATTGGTTGCGACATCTCATGTAGGAAGAATGCATTAATCAGACATGTTTCTGTGATTCGCAGAGTGGCGGTACGTTATCGCCCCAGGCGGCCAATCGCAGCGCCGTAAAGTAACATTACAGTCGCATTACGATGGCCGCGCCGTGCGTGAAGCATAAACCTTACTTCCTCTGCTCACCGAGTCTTTACCTCCCTCTACTTCCATTCCAACACTTTTTTATTTTACCACTCCATTTCGCTTCACGGTGGAATGATCGCAGCCACCATTTGTTTAAATCCCCGCTCCTTCCCCTCTCCCCCTCACGTTCACCGCAGTTCAACCCCCTTACAACCCTTGATTCTCCTACGGTCACGCTTTATTGGGTTCCCTTTTCTGGAATCCATTTCAACCCCTTCTCCGCCGACCACGGCAGCCAGCGGCGAGCATAAGAAAGGAAAATGCTTTGCTCGAAAGATATATGAAAAACGAAATCCTATTTTGTAAAGGCACGCCAAGGGGTGAGGGAGCATTGTGAGAAAGGCTCCTCGAGAGGGGTGACGTTAGATAAATTCGAACAAAGGATTCGCAAAAAAAATTGGCCCGGGGGTAGGTGGTTGTTAGTTAGAGGGAAACCCTGCAGCTGGAAGGGTTATTTGTCGTGTGTTATCTGTGCGCGAGTCGAGATACGAGCAGCAGGCAGGCTGTAGGAAGACTTTCCCAGCCGCAGCTATTGTCACTAGTTCTGTCGCAGTCCGTCTGAGCGATAAGGCGCTGTCTGCGAGGAAGGCGAGCTCACATCTCTGCTGGCTATGCCATTTCCTTACTTACAATTATTCATTTCCTTACATGAATAAAGGGTGTGGTGAGTCGTCAGAAATTTATTTTATCATAAACTTTACGTTTTACATTTAGGTGCGAATTATTGGATTAAATTTGTAACAAGAGCTTATTTAGTCTTTATTAGGTCTACATTCGTATCTTTCAATTTTAAATTAGCTTAATTATTTCGTAACGAAGCTTTATTAGTTCGTATACAAAGAGCTTAATGAATATACGGTAGTTAGCAACGTCCCTATTGAAGTATTTCCAAATAAATCTTCATAAATTTTGAATCAGGAAAACCTAAGAAAAACTCAGCATGATTACCTACACGAATTCTTAAGAAGCACTAAGCACATCAGGTTTAACATTGTACGTTTCTCGAATTCAAATTTGCAAAATTCACGAAACAACATGCCTAGACAACAGTTTTGCCAGTTTTCTGAGCGAAAACTCTTAAGGATTGTAAATTGGATAATAATTGGATCATAATTTAATTTGTAACTTTCGCAGTATAACTAGAGGTAGAATGAGGGAGCCCACCGCGTGCAATGTAAGTTGAAGGTGACTTGACCATGTTGAGCTAATCGGTCCATTGATTAAACATCCTGAAACGAATTGCAAGATTTGTTTATTATTGTGAATAAGCATCCTGAGCTGTGCATGGCGAATCGCTTATTTGGTCCGTATCTTATTTCTCTGACGCCGAAATCTCGTATGTTTGATTGCGGTGCAAGATATCACGTATAAAAAAATACGTTATTTTGGTTAAATGTTCGCTCAAAAAGTTTGTAAATATCATTGTTGTTTCGAAGTTTTGCCATATTGACATTCAAACACGTGTAAATTAAAAATCGTCTTCGTTTCTTTTGTTGCTGACAGCCAAGAGAGTGCTTTGGAGAGTCGAAATCTCGTATAACCTGAATATGCTCAAATAGTGGACTTGGTCCCTTTTGCAAATTCCCGATTCAATTGTAGTTCAGTGACGTGTATGTCCCGCGTTGATGAACTTGATACATGAGCGAGTGTCGGTCTCTTACTTGCTTGTCATCGATCTTCACAGCTCCCAGTGGACGACCACCTAAACATGTACAGCAGATATAGACTAAACGGGACATAAGGCCGACTATTCCTTACTCGCTACTTGTCTTTTCGCCTCTATGTGCTAGACGCTCTGGAAAAAAAACTTCGTGACAGCCACGAAATGTTCTGTCACAACCTCTTCAATTTTTTTTTCGCTGCTCCCAGTATTATTGTATAGTGATAAATTTAACAACTAAAAAAAAAAAAAAACTTCCGTGGTACATATTGACAAAACATTGTTGCCACACTTAAAAATTTCCGCAATTTCACGGAAATTTATACGGAAGTATAGCTTCCGTAATTTTTTGTTTACGAAAGTTTGTCCGTATTGACAGTTTACGGATGTTTGACAGTAACTTGCCATAAATTCATGGAAATATGTTTCTTCAATTGTAAAGCGTATTTTACCGTGTTTCTTAAAAAAAGTGGTACTAATGATCACTATGACTCCTAGAGTTAATGTGCACAATGGTGCGAAACGAAAAGAAGACAAGACAAGCTAAGATAAGAAAAGCTAAGTGCTGCTTCCTGGATGTCCATACTTTGCCGCGATAAGAAGAGATGCCGAGCGGGTATGCACGTTCAAAGTTATTTATTTCTATACAATTATAATATTTTTCTCATAATAATACTAATGAAGTTGTGTAAAATCACGATGTCAAAAACAGAAGTTGTCTCTAATAAAGTTGGTCTCTTACCACTGCATGAAACTCGCTAAATCACTAGCTTGTCACTGAGGTGTATTGGTTTGAGCGTCTGCCAGGCAATAATAGTAAGGTCATGGGTTCGAATCCCAGCAAATTCGAAAAAAATTTTCAGGTTACTAACTGACATGTTAAGATCTCGGGAAAGCATAGGAAATTAGAGTATGTCGTATTCCTGGAAAATGAAGTGAAAGCAATTTGAAGAGATTCAATTTTTTTTTCCAAAAATTATTGTCTGTAATTTTACGGAGGATTCCGTTAGCAAGAAAAACTGAGTGTCCGTTATTTTACGAAGATTTCCGGAAAATGTTTTGCCTGTACTTTTCCGTAATTTCAAGGAAAGTTTTGCTAAAAATGCACCGCAATACAATTTTTCTTCTGCAGTCAACTTACCATAAATCCATTTTTCGATTCTCAGGCTTTCCTCGACGTGATATTAAGTTACATTTATATACGAAACGTTAGCAAAACATTGAATTTTGGTGGGGACCTTACGTCTTTAAGTTTCAATACAAGAAATGTCGCATTTTATGTTTCTGTGCAGGACATGTAGTACATTCAACTTACGTTGTAAATGCTCATTCTAGCCACCTTATTTCTCTCAATACTTATAATAAATTGAGAGTTAAAATGAAAACTTTTTAGCGAGCGCATAAAGATTGTTTAGTATATCAATAACCGTACACCACACCGACAAAAAAATTTTGTTGGTGCAAACAAAATTTGTTTGAATCAACCAAATCATTTGTTTATAGAGGGGCAACGAAATATTTGTTTGCTCGTACCAAATTATTTTGTTCCCTCGATTTTTTTGAGGCAAATAGATGAATTTTGTTAGCAGTATCAAATATTTAGTTGGTCATAAAATATTTCGTTAGACATTAAATGCGCATACAATATTTTAAGAACTAAAAAATTATATTTTACTAACTTAAAAAATTTCTGAAATTTTAAAACAAACAAAAAAAAACTTTTGATCGGACCGGGATTTGATCCATTATCCTATCACTTCCCCTTTTCCGTTCATGATCTAACCAACTTATTTTTATTATTAAAATGTTTGGTACAATGGCAAGGCTAACGCCTCGCCACTGCACCAAACATCCCCCCCCCCCCTTTTAAGTTAGGTAATTAATGCATTTCCCCAGTATCTTTGTATCGTGTAGTTGTCGTTGTAATGGTATGGCACACAGACAAGACGAACACAAACACCCAGTCCTGAACCCGAGGAGGTGGTTGTAAATGTCACTTCCCCGGCCAGGAATCGAACTCGGGACCCTTGCCTCAGCAGCCAGGAGCGCTAACCACTGAGCCAAGCGGTCGGACCCCAACTGAGCTACAACTGCTTCTGTAATATTGAGTTTGTTATTTGTATTGGAATAGTTGGGCCTAATATTAAATTACGATTGTACTGTTTTATTTTTAAACATGTTTGTCTTCCGTCTACGAAAAGGTAAACGACGTCAAATAATATAACCAAATGATTGCTGTGCACCGCAGCACAAAGAACTAGACGTGCAGCTGCGGTGGTTTTCAAGTTTATAGCATTTTCTTTTATGATCGATCAATTAACCACTTTGAAATGGTTATAGCTAAAATTAAGATACTTGAATTATGCTGATTAACAGTTTAGACGTCCTATTTGTCGCACAAACTTATATTTTGAATGTTAAGGTATACAGTGTTCGCCATCTTGTCGCTCACGCACGCCAGACTGCCATCTTCCGCGAGTCAACCAAATGGATTTAGTTTTGCCAACAAAATCATTTAGTCCATCGAAAAAAATTGTTGGTTCAAAGCACATCACTCATAACTAACAATATTATTTTGTTGACAAGTTGTAACAAGTTGTTTGTTTACACAAAATATTTATTTGACGTCCTATAGTAACCAAATATACGTTTGGCACAAACAAATTGCGTTTAAATGAATATTTTGGTCGAGGGAAATAACTAAATTTGCTTGGAGGACTCCAAGCTTGGTCTTACCAACAAAATATTGTTTGGCTGACGCAAACATCACCCAAACAAATATATTTAGTATAATGAAACAATTCTATCTCTCAGTGCACGTAGACGTGTAGAGTGTTTTATTTTTATTTTCCCTACATTATGCTCAACGCACAATGACTGAGCCAAGAGGCGGCCTTAAATTGCGAAACATGTTCTCCCTTTGCTAAGATATTTCACTTGTCTGCAGGAAGGTTAAGTGTCATGGAATTAATTACCTAAGAGTGCATGGTAGATAAATAAACGCCAAAAAAAAAAAACATAAATTGATTTCTACGATTTTTCGAAGTCAGTGTGGTTCAAATACTCAACGACAATCCTAGATAACAGTATTTGCCAACTTTAAAGGAAATATTATCCAGAATTACTCACTCGTTACGCGTGATCTTTTGCGCCACAGTTAAATGCACGAGGTTCCGGCGTCAGAGATTGTGCCTCAGAAGTTCGTAACACTGGAAACAATATTGTTTAAAACGTTGCTAAAACTATTGTCTAGGATTGCTATTGTTTAGTTTTCGCAAATTGGCTTTCAGAAACCTACAGTTATAGATTAATGCTTTTAGCGTTGAATAATGTACCACGACCTCTTAAAGGTCAATTTTCCCGGCGTTACGTACATATCCTCGTCCTTACGGCCATCTCTGGCTATTCTACCGTAATAGCGGAGCATAATTATCGATGACTGTGTTGAGGAAAGTTGCCTGAAGTTTCTGATCAATTCCTCGACAATTCTCCAGGAGGATCCAACCAATAGCGAGGAAGAGAATTAAACTCGTATCACTTTACAAGTTCACAGTGTCCTGACTTGCTACTGGGAGATACCATTGTCGCCTGTAGTTGCTGATAAGGAGGTGATAGTCGGACGTTAGTTGTTAGTAATCGCTGAAGATGAGGAAGCAAAGGCTTTGACCTCGCAGAGGTGTTTAGCCCTAGCCTTTATATTTTCAGGATTTGTTGTTATGTAATGTTATATCATGTGCATTACACTTCTGAGTACTTTATCTGCCTGACGTCACGACTCCGTGCACAACTCTACAAATTGTAAGAATAGTAAATTTGCAGTAGTTGATTTGAAAAAAAAAAACCATTTCACAATGAAAAAGTAAAAGCAGATTGAAAATTCTGCTTTGTAATTCAGAATATATAATACTAGTGGAAATAATTTGTAATCCCGGTTAAAATGTTTATTGCCTGTGTGATGCGTAAATCGCGGAGTCGGTTGAAACCAACACTGTAAATGTATTGTAACAGTATTTTGTTTATCTTACTATTTAATAAGAAACCTGACAGTTAGGTAATTCCTGACGTTGTCTACATTGTTGGGTAAGATTTTGTGTCCTACTTATGATGATATTGTACGAAGTTTTTCGCAAATTATTTAATTTTACATTGATGGCAGCAAATTTCATATGAAGGAATTAATCGTTAGTAACTTTTTTCGCATATCAAGTTAATATTTCCATCGAACGTTCGGAAATTGAACACGATTTTCTGCTAACAATATTTTTGGCTGTTTGATTTATTTGGACTTTGGTTAACCTATAGTGACTTCGAGAAACCTACAATTTTATGAACTGATCATTTCAGCGCTGAATTATATAGCATGCACTCTTAAGTTGCGACCGTGTAATATTATTGTTGAGAAGTCTGTGGTAAAGTTCAATGCACGTCGCAATACGAGTTTCATATATATGCGGATAGTACTTTATCAGCAATCGCACCATATTTTAACTAATGTGTTCGATGTTTAACTATTTTAGCGGTCAGTTAGAAATAAACTTGTAGCCCTAATAACATGTGTAGTACGGGTGGAATTAAAACATCTGTAATTTTATATCCCTGCCACAATATTGTCACACTTCTTACTTAAAATTTTAAGTAAGAAGTGAACAAGATGTGTTACTTTCGTTAAATTTCGAGACCTGATCGCACGTGTCACCTGTGAAGAGTTTAGTAATGCTTCCTGTTTCAAGTTTACAGCAAGATTTACTGAAATTTATATCAGTAACTTTCCATTACGCATTTTACATCTGAAAAATAAAACAATATAATCCAACACTTTTCTTAATATTAAATGTTACAAAAAATAACATACCTAACTAAAAAACTGGCTGATAGTGTGTTTGGCTCTCTGCAATGTGGGCCTTATCGTAAGTGAATTGTAATGCGACACCCGTGTTATTTTACCTTACTCACAAAACTTTGAGTGAACACAGGAGAAAATGGGACAAGAAAAAATTTGTTTATATAAATTTACGGAGCATATGTAAATAAAAAAACCCTGAACGGTACAGCAGTCTGAAAAGGCTATTATTGGCTATGCTGGAGGGCTTACATTAAGAAGTTTTGCAAACTTTCTGAGCAATAACTTTTCTCAAGTAACGTATTTCTAAAGAACAATCGCCTACACCGAAATATCGTACATTTAATTGCTGAGCAAGAGATCACGCATAACAAATGCATAATTCTAGATAAAGGTTTTCTCTTAAAGTTGACAAATATGATTATCAAGGATTGCTATTTTGTAGGTTTTCTGTACTGACTTTCAAAAAAGTGAAAATCTCAATTGAAGGATTATTTACCTACCACGCCCGCTTATAGTCCCACAGTAAAACTTGATAAACGGGAATCTTGCACGCTAGTTCCGCACTTGGCTCGACATTTGATACGACCTTCAAGGTCACCATAATAGCTCCGTAGCTTCTGAGATCTAAGGCATATATAAGTGGCACCGTTAAGGTCCTCGCCTACCTGCGCTTCAAGTGCGTTGCAGCGTGTTCGAAAATACGTGTTTTGAAAGAAACTACTGCACACATGCCCAACGTGTCTATGTACGAAAAGAAAATACACTGCAAACGATGCCTGAATAGTAGTTTCAAAGCATCACGGCGATTACAAATATCGTTTCAGAGCCCCTCAAGATGACTAAAAACAGCTTTTTCAAGCTGTTGTATCTGAAATAACTACTCGCGGGATTTGTGTGAACCTTCTATAGGAGCATGCAATGGACTGTGCTTAAAAATTTCCACCATTAAAATATGAGGTCACCACTGAAAGTGTCAGTGAGGCGAGTGTTCTACTATACCATTGCACGCCGTTTCAATGTCGTGTGGTAGAGGCGATACCGCACCAGATGAGCCGGTCAACATCGCCCTTGGCGCCGTGCCTCACTCACACTAACACGCGGCCAGTAGGCGAGCGTCTTAATGCACCATATTTGTAACATACTGTTATCTGTATTTTTCTACAGCACTGCGATAAAACACATCCCTTGATACGTAGCTCCTGGCTACAAGATGAACAGCAGCACGTGATTTACAACAGTATTGTCGGCAGTTTTGTAACCCCCGTAACTTCCCCTACCACGACACACACACACACTTGGCCCTCTCACTGACAGCTCACACGTACGTTACCATTTCTAAACTCGCCCGGGGCGCATTAGCGTCGCTGCGGACAAGCCATTTAAAACACACGCCGCCCTCACAGGCACCAAGGCAGCACGGGAAAAACCAGGGCCTGCAATAATGTAAATGGAAACTCGAAACGCTCGCGGTAATTAAAATCATTTGATTTCCAGCGCTTTTTTTTTAAAGCTCGTCCTTTGGTGGCTCCTCTATTTTCCTGCTCCTGGCGTGGAAGTGGAGAGAGCGTGGGATCAGAAGAGGAAAGAGAACTGATTGTATTGTGTTGTTTCAGATCGTGTGTCGACGATGAAGGGAAAGGTTGATGACTCCTGGCAACTCTCCACTCATGAAGAGGTCACATCACCAGTGTTACCAACTGACGTTTGGTTACACTAAATACGCGTAGTTTCACTAGGCATCTAATGTAGTGGGTAGTCACTCATTTGCTTGGATTTTATAACTGAAGAAAAATTGAATTATTTTCCCCTTAAATCCTTTAACTGCATTATAAACAATATTATTCTACATTAAGGGGCCTGTCAATTTGGCTATTATAATTTTTCCTCTAGTTACTAATTTTGCAGACACCTCGTTAAACATTTGTATACAGTATATACTAAGAAATATGGCGATATAAAATAATTTATAGTAAAAAAATTACTTGTGACTTTTCTGACTGTTTAACTTTAAGATTACACTTTAAATATAAGTAATAAATATACCAGCAAACTTTATCATGTGGCAGTAAGGACAATATCTAAAAATAACTCTTTAGAAAGTGTTCCAACTAAAAATTACTTATGTAACACTGCAAATACCGGAATTTTGAAAAATTATACTCGCGCATGATTAACATGTAAAATGTAAATTTAAACACCATATTTTGGCATGAGTAACACTCATAAAATTGGCAAAGTTATGCAATATGATATTTAAATATATTTGTCAAATGGTATTTGAATTTCAAACACCGATATTAAAATTTTATGAACTCAGCAGAGATGTATTCAACATTAATACAATTGATTGCGTATTCCACATGTAATAAAGAGCATCGTAGTAGCGCCTGCTATTTAGGCAATCTGCTAGTTGGCTGTGAAGAGCAGGTTGGCCTACAGGGCTCAGGCGCTCTGCAAAGTTCTGCTTTCGTCCCGATTACACGAAGAAACGCCAATATTTATTTTCATTATAAAACAGTTGGCTTTAAAATACCCAGTAACTCGGCTTTCTGTGTACGCCATGTTCAAGTGATACAAATTAATACTTTTCAGAAAAAAATCTTTGCGCTCCTGAACTGCACTAGAGATAATTATTTTGACTGTGAATTAATTTGTACTTTATATTACACGTCGTGTATTCTTCATAAAAATTAGTATCTTTTTTATTGTTGTTTCAGCTTGTTTCGTTACATATTAAAGATTTTCAAAACTTGTTTTCTTAGCTTGGACCGTAGTATTATATGTAACATAGATTAGATATTTAAATGTTTGTTACAATGGGAGTTCATGATTAAAGTTGATTGGTTTGTGGACATACACCATTGCTCATGTTATACTGATCAAACTTGTGCTGAATGACAAAAAAAGCAAATATAAAAAACATACAAAAACAGAAAAAAAAAAGCAATCTAAGAGAAAATCTGTTAGTATTTACCATATATATATATATATATATATATATATATATATATATATATATATATATATATATATGGTAACAAAGAATTCTAAAGGTAGAATTCAGTCGAATATCGACACAACACCCAGACAAAAAGACAGACACAAATAGAACCAGATTCCCAAAATGAAAAAAAAATAATGGAGATAGAAAAAACAGTGTACAGTGGACAACAAACAAAATACAGGAGACAACACAAATTAAAAACAACAAAGAATGCGACACTTTGGAAATTACGCTCCATCCCCGTCTTCAGGCTGAGACACAGCTGGTCGGAACACCAAGATGGAATGAAGTAACGTAGAGTTAGACTACAAATAAACGAGTATTAAAATATTAAATTTTTTATATGGAGTTAAAACATTAAAAAAATATAGTCGAGTATGTTTCCAGTAGTTCTCTTTCAGGGTTAAGTAACAGTAAATCACTCCACATAATGCTTCAATAAAGTTCCTTGCCATAATTTTATTTCAAAATTGTAAACAAAAGATCATTTAGGCCATGATCTTTAATTTATTTCAAACTATTGCAAATAATTGGAATATTTTTTAACCAAATGGTTTGAAAAAATTTGAGCCTGTGTACAGTCACACGATACACAAGTTTGTCAGAGCAACTAATTTTTAAATAACGTTCCGTTTGTTAGCAAAAAAAATTATTTTGCTTCATTTTGGATTATTTTGACAAAATAGGTGATATTTCATGGTAAAAAAATCTAAAAATTCGTTTGATGTATCGCGACAGAAAAATTCAGATACAAACGATGTTATATAAGGGTTAAAACTGAGAGAATAATTTTTAATATATGTATTAATTGCCGTTAAAAAAATATTTTCGAAACCGCTACAAAACTAAGGAGCGAGGCCTTAAGGGATATCTTCAACGGTATCAAGATGGTAATAGTTGTCGCTATCAAAAAAATTTAATAGTGGTTGTTTTATGCAAACCAAAATTTCAGAAAGTAGGTCTACTGTGGACCGAAACCCTAAACAGACAAGTACACTGGAGCCTTTGAAGCAATGATTCTAGTTTTCTACTGTTTTCCGAGATATTTGCGTTTAAGCGTGGTACAGAGTCATTGTCAAACAATTGTTCGGCAGATTTGATTAAATTATTTTTTTTTAATTATTGGATAATTTTTTCAAGAGAGTAAATACAGTGATTTTAGCTGAATATGTATTTAACGTAATATTTGTCAACTGACTTATTAGTCGTAGCAGTATAATATATTGTCTTGAAAATAATCAATTATCCGGACAAAACCCCTTTTAAGAAAGACAGCCAAACATATTCAATATATCTGATATCATTTAATCTAATATATATAATTGCTAAAATTATAGTAACAGATTACACTTAGGTTTTCAATTCATGATAGTTGTTTGAAAGTATAAATACAAAATGTTTGCTTGAAGAACCAATATGGATGTGTATGTTCTTGAAAATATTTGCGGTAATTTTGCATTACTTGGTAAATTAAATTTTCTGAGCAGTGAGAGAGAAAAACTGGTATATTATTGTTTCTCTCCGATTACTGTTTGAATTAAACGCATTAAACCAATTTATCGAAAAAAAATTTAAAGAACATGTACAGTACATGCCATTTGTTCTATAAGAAACTATTATAATATATAGTATAAAACAAATGATATAACGACGTGAAAACCAAGAATTTGTACACGAGGGGTGCAGTGTAATCCTAATGTAACGATATAACCACGGCAGATAAGATAAAATGTGGGGCCCGCATGCACTGCCAGGCGAGGCTACATCGCACTCCCCTCCCCACTCCACCACAGTGACCGAGGCCAAGGGGAGAGAGGGGTAGCTGGCGGACTGTGATAATCGCCCCCAGCTGTATCGTCGGCTCGGTACGTTTCCTCTGGTCGGATACACGCCCGCTGCGTTCTACCAGGGTTCAAGTGGTGGGGCTGGAGGGGAGGTGACAGGAAGTGCGTCACATACACTACCAACCCTCTCCCCCTCCATCCCTCCCGGCTCCATGAACCAGCCATACACTCGTGTCTTCATCATTCCGTGCCAATTACCTCGCAGCATCCGAGCCCCATACATTTTCCCGCAACTCCTCGTTAACTTCCTACGAATTGAAATTTTAACCCACCATTCGTTCAATCGTAAATTCAGATTGTGTGATTTTTACAATTCATTTAGAACGTTATAGAGCATTCCTGTATTTTGCAAGCGTCATTACACAAAAACGAAGTATCGAATTACCAATAATGATTCCATTTTTGTCCGCTAAAAATGAACTTGTGTCCATTTAGTCGCATATACGTGCCAAACCACGGATTTCATATTAAAAAATTATACGTATAAAAACAAAACACAATCGTGTGTTTTCAGTTCCCCACAAACACACAACAACTTTTCATTATTTCTCAAAACCCTGCTTACAATTATACGCATAAATTGATAGCCATGCTACACAACCGAAATATCAATATGTACGAAATACTCTTATCACTATATATTAAAATAATTATTTATTTACTAGATATTCGTTAGTAATTAATTATGACACATTGTCCTCTATAACTAAATCTTTATGAACAGTTATATGTATTTTTAACTGCTTTCTTTAGTATATACGAATTTAATTTAAAATTGGAAATGTATAGATGAATAGCAACAAACGAGGTCGTGCATTATTTAATTCCATATTCAAATATCTCTGCATTTTGCCTTCTTGAAAACCTACATGTATTCCTCCAACTTTAGTTCGAATAAGAATTTTCACTTTTAATTATTACTACAACAAGTACCGTAACACACGAGATCAACAGTATTGGCACCAGCATACTGCGACAAGTATCGTAACACACGAGATCAACAGTATTGGCACCAGCATACTGCGACAAGTACCGTAACACACGAGATCAACAGTATTGGCACCAGCATACTACAACAAGTACCGTAACACACGAGATCAACAGTATTGGCACCAGCATACTGCGACAAGTACCGTAACACACGAGATCAACAGTATTGGCACCAGCATACTGCGACAAGTACCGTAACAAACGAGATCAACAGTATTGGCACCAGCATACTGCGACAAGTACCGTAACACACGAGATCAACAGTATTGGCACCAGCATACTACAACAAGTACCGTAACACACGAGATCAACAGTATTGGCACCAGCATACTGCGACAAGTACCGTAA
>PNEQ01124437.1:0-38716 GCA_003012365.1 Medauroidea extradentata | reverse complement strand
TGACCGACAATGGTGTTTAATGCAGAAGGGGAAAATGGGCTAATGCCATCCACTGATGGGGCACTGAAACCTGGACCGCTGGAACCAAGAAATAAAGAAGAGGCCTATGGGTTAGAATGCAACAGGATCACCAAAACTGAGACGCATAGATTCTCAAAATCCTATTCACCATTCCCCGCCGTCGTAACGGGGGTGACCCAAAGTGAGTTGCTATTCGGACGAACCATCTCCTGCCCATATGAATGAAAATGGGAAGAGAAACCCACAGACATCCCTACAGCGGAGGAAGTCCGCAAATACGCCAATGAACGGAGAAAAAGGGCAACTGACAGACAACAATGCTACTTGCAGAAGAAAACGCCTAGACCTAACTCCAGGTCCGCACAGGCCACAGCAATAAAGCCACCCACTTTCATGCAGAGTTTTACCCTAAGTGGGAAGGACCCCAAAAAGTGATCGAGCAGAGAGGTAACACTCTATGGGTGCGGGATGACTGGGGAAAGATAACCAAAGTGAGCATCACTGACACCAAACCAGCCCAAGCCCCACCTAGCTTTCCCAGCTCGAACCAGGCAACCCAAACTCCGTTCACCAAACAAGAGGAAGTAAGCATGGAACTTCCTCCAAGCTGACAGTAGGCAGAAGCTCCACGATCCATGTCTACACCACCCCTCCGAAGGATGAGCAGACAGGTGACAGACGAGGTCCAACGGCCCGACTCCTCTCTGAGCTTCGAGCCCCGGTAGACGCAGGAAGCCGCCCCAACCTTCGCTGGGCGACATCCATTCTGCTCCCGGTTGGCCAGCCGAGACCAGGAGAACACCGCAGGAGCCTAGCCTACAGCACCGTCTGTTGCAGACGTCACTACCTAGCCAAGCTCACTCCTCTATCCAGGCTGAGAGGAAATACGTTGTGCCGAAGCGTCTTATCCAGCTATGGAGAAGCTGCTGAGGGCCACCAGGGCAACAAACTGCACGCTACCGAGAGACCTCGTGGCATAAATCACCACAGACAATGTGGACATCACCAGGACAGCAGAGAGAATAGACACTGTGTGCAAACGACCTGGAGTCTTATTATTTACGTAGGACCCAACACAAGTTTTATCAGCAAAACATAAGAAATAGCATACGTCCACAAACCAATAATTTTAATTATGGCTGCATTGCTCTCAAATCCAATCCAATAAAATACTGCATGTACGTAACCAAGCAGGGTGGTGCAATGCTAAAATGTCGGACCAGGGTTAGTTTTTCAGCTCTGGCATCCTGATTTTTACCCCACGATTTTCGGAAATTGCTTCAGGGTAAATATTCACTACTCATCATGTACCGGTAAAGCTATTGATTTTAGGCACATGATTCATTAATGAAAGTTGTTTCTAGACATGTTGTAAGTAGTCCTACATAAAAAAAATTTTCTTAGGTTTGTTTAGGTTAGGTTAAATTTAGTTATTTTAGGTTAGGTAACCTAACAAAATTTGTTTCCATAGGACTAATAATGTCTCTGAAAGTCCTATGTAAAATTTTTTGTTACGTTAGTTTAGGTGAGTTAACCTAACATAATTTAAGGTTAGATTACCTGACTTAAACCATGGAGTTATTAGTCTATGGAGTGGCATCTGCCGTACATTTCAATGGAAATCGTGTGAAGCCGATCATTTTCGAACTGCGCATGCGCAGGACCCAATTTTTATGCGTCGCCATATTTTGGGTGGCAAAACAATAACAGAAAGCAATGTAATTATGTAATTTTTTACAAAAATTCGCGCCAATTCTCTATTTGAAGCGTACACAACAGTTTACAATTGCTTCAGAAATATTAAAAAAAAACCGAATTAGCTCTCGCTGTGTGTATGTACTTTATAAACTTGATGAATTTAAATAAAAGTTTCTTACCTGTACAAAGATAATCCTCCGCAACGACCGAATCTGTTTGGAAGGCCAAGAGCTGCACAAACTTTCACCATAATGTGTAGTTAACAAAAAACTAAAACATTTTCATTCAACTCAGTGCTGTGTTTACATGGTTTTGCCACCACTCGCTCTATCCTTGTCTTTAAACGCCGTCTGTTGGCCTGCTTCAAATTTGCTCAAATGCTTCCACTCCATAGACTAATACCTCCATGACTTAAACTAACTTAACCTAACCTAAAATAACCCAACAATCTTACTTAACCTAACAAAAATTTTTTATTTACGTAGGACTTCTTATAACATCTCTAGAAACATTTTTCATCAATAAAGTGTGTGGCTAATATCGGTGGTTTTGCTGGTACACAATGAGTAGTGATTCTTAATATTTACAGCAGCAAGTGCTGGAATGAGGGGATGGGGTAGAATGGTAATCCCTTAGATAAATTTACCTACTAGTAGCATTGTCCGGCATAATTCTCACATGCGTTCAGCTGGGGCAGACCCCACCGGGCATGCAACTCGTATCGCCTAGCTGTGAAGCAAGTGCTTTAGCCACTGCTCCAACCATGGCCCCCTATGAGTTTATAGCGAGGTAGGTAATATAGTTTACCAGGCTGCTTAATGACACACTTTAAAATATGTTTTTTAAACTAATTAACAATATAAATAAAGGAATAAAACAATACCGGTAATTCCAACTTGGTTTGTAATACCCTGGGGGCTATGGTGGCTGAATGATCAGACCATAGCCTCCCACCAAGGCGATCCGGGTTCATTTCCCTGTGGGGTCGGTCCCTGGATTTTTGCATGTGGGAATTGTTCTGGACGATGCCTTTGGTCGACTGGTTTTCTAGGGGATCTCCCATTTCCCCTGCCCTTTCATTCAGATGCTACTCCATACTCACCTCATGCCACCCCCTCACCTCCAAAATCTCTCATTCACTCGCTTGTAATACCCTCCTCAAATCTATCTTTTATAGTTTAGGCAGTGCAGGTATATGTTCCTGTAGCTAGGTTGTTGCTGATTTGTGGTGCATGTGGTTTAGAGGCTGTGTTAAGTAGGTAGTTGTGTTTGGTGCAGGATGGGGAGTCTTGCTGCTCCGCCATGAGCGAGCTGCAGGCTACAGTGGAGTTCTCTGTGGAGCTCTACAAGTTCTACAACGTAGACCTTTTCCAGAGAGGGTGAGTGAAATTGCTTTCTTCTGTCACTTGATTAGAAATGTACCTATTTTTTTAAATAATTTTTTTTATTGCAGATTTGAGTTCACTTTCAAAGCAATGTGAACAGACAGTGATGTGGTACGTTGTGAAGACTTTCATAAAGTTATTCTCTGCAGTTCAAAATCTAAGCATTCTCTTCCCTTTCCAATTTATCAATAAGTTACTATTACATGTTGTAAATCTCAAATTGTAATTTTGATTTTCCAAAACTTCTATAAAATAAAACTGTGCACTGTAAACATCATTTGCCAGTTATTGAACTTCTGCCTTATGCAGTCATGTCAGACGGCAGACTAGCGGCTGACGTTGATTTGAGGGAAGGATCCGAGAAAACTAAATAACATTTCAAAAGTATGTTATTGTGTATGAAATGAAATGGGTGCCATTCCAGCATGTCCTGGCTGAGAAAGGATAGAGCAGAGGTTCAAGGCAGATGGTTCAGTGGCGAAAATGTTTCCCTAGGTCGTGAAAATTGGGTTATGAAACCCACATGGTTACAAAGAAACTGTATGCTGATAAATTTGAACAGCGGACGGTTTGCTAATACAGGCAGTTCAGTAGCACAGTATTTATTAGGCAAAGTCCAGCATTACGAAGCACACGTAGTACAGTACACACTTGAGTACTTGGTCAGGTCTCCCTGTGCCACCTAGGCGCTCACGTAACCGAGAAAAATGCTTGAAAAGTCAAGCGTTAACAACTTGGATGTAAGAATCTAATATTATGCTGTGAGACGCCAGAATTATGGGTGATATAAGCACACAAAGAGGAAATACCTAACTACGCGGCCTGTAATGTGTTAGAACCACAGCAGGATCTGTTGCGTCTGTAGGCCTAAGTTTTAAATTTCAGCTCCCACGTGCATAATTTTTTGTGTGGGAGGAATGACCTGGGGGATTAGAAAAATTAAAGAAAAGGTTTTGTTAAACAAAAAAATGAAATGGTGGTGTTACTACCTCAGTTGACTCACAAGTATACATGACCTACCCAGGTCATCACACAGAAACACTTAGTTGTTGGTCGTGCATGCCTGCATGCATCTGGGATCAACTTAAAGTTACTCTGTTGAAAATAAAATCAACAACAAAGCCCTCAAAGTACAGAAATTAACCACTTAAAAATTAACATATAAGTTTTATTCATAAAACACAAATATCTATGCTTGCTAGTGGGCCTGGAAATGAATAAAAAAAAAAACACTTTCAGCTTTATTTGTTAAAATAATAGTAAGTAATGTTTTATTTTAAAAATTCATAGAGGTTGGAAACAAGGGGGAGGGGTTGGTGCTTCAGGAATAGCCATTTGACCGTACCAGTCTGTAGTCGCAACTGTAAAACACTGGACTCACTATCTTTAGGACCATGTTTCGATTCCTGGCTCCGGCCGTCCTATACCAGACTGTAGTCCAACAAGAAACATCAAACGAAATTAGAAACTCTTCCCGTAATCTGTCTCACAAGTTTCCTGGCATTCATGTTACATTGCATAAAACACTTTAACCTTTTAGTTTTGTTTGCACTAAACTTCAGAGCAAGGATCGAGGTAATGGAGGGAGGGTGGTTTTTGGCCTCTGTGTTGTCGCAATAAACCTGAGCGAGGCATGCAGTGTGTGCATAGCGGTTATACTGTAGCTGCTGCGAGATGCGAGTGAGCGTCAGGTTTGAGCTAGATGGGACAGGAGGAGCGATGCTAGAATGACCAGAATTTGCTGTTAATGTTTTGTACTAGTATAAATATTTACACGTGTGTATTTATGTTCAAATGGAATATTGTGGAACTGCGTCATTGCAGTATACAAACCTCATAAAAATTTGACAAAGAAGTGAAGGTAAACTAGTTTAGTTTATAAATGCACAGATCATTACGGTGATGGTGACAAGGTTACACACAAATGTAGACAACGAAACTCTCACAAGATGTGTCCACTTATGAAGTTTTCTCACAAGTTTGAATCATTTTTGTCTTTGTATGAATACAATAGTAATTTATCCATGGAAGGAATTTTCCTGGTTAATAATTAAAATTGTTCTCTCTTTTAAGAAACTTCTCAATTCTGTTTTACTGTACGTAGATGATCATGGTGCTCAAATGTGACTGGTCGAATGTGTCGGAAAATAATCATCATCAAAATTTCAATTGGATAATGCCACTTCAATAGAAACACATCCAATTAAAAAGAAAATAAGAAAAATTAGCATGTGTTTTTAATGATAAAAGTGTATTCAGTCAACGAAGTATTGAATTTAAAAAAATAGTGGAAACCTTTGATTAACCCTTTCCTTTAATAAAAATGTTATGTAACAAGTTTTCTATTTTTTAATTGCGTATAGTCTTAAATAGCCCTAAGAAATGTACAGAAATTAAATTTTTGTAGTTATTTACTTGAAGATCTTATCGCGAATTATTATTTTCTACCCTGGTATACGAGGGCATTGAAAAGTAAGTTATCTTAAAAATCTTAATTGGCGTAGTAATTTATTTTATTAAATTGTTCTATTTCTAAACACTATTAAACTTTTTTGTTCAACTTTTTTAATATACAAAAAATTATCACTAATTTTAATGTTTATTAATTGATTTTAAAAATTGTTATATATATATATATATAAATTCATAAATCTGTTTACAGAAAATACAACTGAGCGACCTGTATTAAGGAAGAAAGCTACGAACATGCTGTGTAAAAGTGTCATTTTATAAAAAATAAAGATGGCATGACAGCAGGGAAACATTTTTCCCATAGTTAAGTTTGAAGTGGTTATCTTTAGCTATTTACCTCATTTATTTCTGTAAATTGAAGTAAAAAAAGTTATTTCTCAATTTATTATTATTTTTGCATAGCAGTTTCAATCACTGAAAAATAAATATAAATACTTAAAATGTATTTAGAAAGTACAATTTTTACAGGAACGAAACTGGGATGTTCTTGCATTCTACTTTTTCAAATGTTCGAATAGCCTGTAATGTATGTGAAACAAGTCGTGTATGCATTTGACGCCATCTGTGATGTAGGATCATAATTTAGTGCACATCATGCTGTGGCATATTTCTCCCACACATCCTGTTATATAAATACTGAACTAGGTACTCCAAATGAACTAGTTTACGTGGCAAAAATAATTCTGGTATGTAAACAAGTCGCTTACAATGATAACGTAGGTTAGCTGTAATATTTAAATTAGATGTGTCCGAGCATATTTGGGTAAGGAGTTAATAAAACAAAAAAATGCCATAAAAAATGCAAAATAGTCCTTGCAGGACTTTAGTCTATAATGTTAATTGCAAGAATCATAGTTAGTGCTTAATTGCCTTTAGCAGTGAGAAGGGTCCTACCTAACTCTTGCCTGAAAATAGGAGCAGGTATTAGCTTCTGAAAGTTTGTCTTAAGAAAATTACTCTGCTCTTCTGGGCCTTCATCGTTGTCAATTAGTCGTGTATCTTTTGATGTCATCTGAGTGAGTGAAGAAATTTCGGTCAGCGCTCAACATAGAGGTCTTTAGCGCTTGTGAGGGGGTAATATGATGTGAGTATGGAGCAGCACCAGAATGAATGGGCGGGGGAATCGGGAGATGCTTGAGAAAACCAGCCGACCAGCGGCATCGTCCGGCAAGATTCCCACATGCGAAAATCCGGGGACCGACCCCGCCGGGAATTGAACCCGGATCGTCTAGGTAGGAGGCGAGAGGTCTGACCCCTCGATCACTGCTGCCCCTGATGTAATCTGATCTTGTTGTCTTTGTAATAGTGTTATTTTGTCTTGTGTATAATCTTGTCTCAAGCATTTGATCCATAAAATTTTGCGAAATAATATTAAGCCATCCAGTGTAAATGATAGTACTTGTCGTCACACTCATTTGAAATGTTACAGTAATTATGATCACAATGAGTTGTGAGGAGTCTAGTGACCCAATGGTCAGACTGGGTCAGATCGTTACGGAGCATGACCTGCGCAGTCAGCAGGCAAATGCAGTGTCTCACTCAAAACTAACTTAGTTCAATTTTTTCTTAAGAAAAGAGTTGACATGCTAAACATTCATATTGCTGGGACCCCTTTAGTAAGAGTAAATAATACAAAAATTTTGGGTATGTGTTATAATAGAACAAGTGAAATGGAATAAATATTCTGACCTTATTTGTAAAAAATTAAGTACATCTTGTTTCTTACTTAAACAACTAAGTTTAAAGTGCAGTTTAAAAGCACTGATCTGCCTGTATGCATATTTTCACTCTTTTATAACATATGGCATAAATTTTCTGGGGACATAATAAAGCATTATAAATGAATTTTTTATTCTACAAAAAAGAGCTATTTGGATTTTATCAAATATAAATAAAAGAGTATACTGTAAGCCACTATTTAAGAATCTTAATATTCTATGTGTGCCTTGTATTTATATCTATAATTCTGTTGTATATATTTGGAAGAATGTGAACTGTTATCAATTAAGTACAGATATCCATGAACATAATACTCGTTATAGATATAATGTTTATACGTATTAATCAGGTAAACCATGTGGCTACATACAATACTGTTCATTATTAGGGAAGCAAAATGTTAAATTTATTACCTAATTAAATCAAAACAATAAAAAATGTGTTTTTAGCTTTTTACTTCAGAAATGTTGTTATATTGTTGAGCAATTCCTAGAAGATAATATGAGAAAATAATTTGTTTTGACATTTTTGTATGACATACATGTAATTAATTGTATGTGTATTGCATTTTTACTTGTGATTTTTTATGTAATGCTACGTTACTGTTATCAATTTTTAAAAATTTTTTTGACCTGTATTGTATACTGTATTGTCATTTTAAGATGTAAGTTGACAATATTATAAGTAAATTGACATGTTATATATTTTTCTTTGTAAAAGAATACACAGAACAAAATAAAAGTGAAATGAACGGTAGCAGATATAGAATAACTGTTGCACAGTTTTGTTAAATATGGTTTATATTATGTAGTAAAATTTTTTCTAAATAAAAAATGTTGTAGACTTATTTAATTATTTCATTAATTGCATAATTAGTTGAAACTATTGTGTATTTTGTCTTGAAAAAAATAAGTGAACATAGTATGTACTGATTTTAAAATGATTATGCAACAGTTTTTCTATATCTGCTTTTCTTTAGGGTTAAAAAAATATTTATTTTAAAATCAGTTGAAATGATGGATCATGGACAAGCAAAGTCTTTGCTTGTGTCAAATTTCCATGTTTGACGTGCAGGAACAGCGGAGCAATAAGGGCCAGAGTACCACGCTTGACAAGATGCATATTGCCTTTATTTGAGGCATGCCAAACTGGCGTGCAAGGTTTTTGTTGTAATATTTTTCCTATGGGAAATGATTTACCTTTCTTTGGAATAAAGGTTTTAACTATTAACCTGTTAATCGTCCATGAGGTAAGCAAAAAGTGGGGTAAACATGATAAAGAATTATATTACACTTTCATAACTTAAGTAGAAATCAAAATGCATTATTTTTATTTAAACTGAGCTAAGAAATTCAATACCAAAGTGCATGTTACATGACTCGGAGGTTAATATTGGACAAAATAAACGTTAATGCCAATGATAACTATCAAATAGGCCTAAATGAGAGTAAGATGTACCTCAGTGGAATAATGAAATTGAATGCGAAAGTGAAGACCCATGTTACTTTGATTATTCTTGTTCCAAAAGAGTTTTTGTGGTATAGAACACTAAAGTAAGTTGTGCTATGCAGATTCTGCAACTCTGAATATAGATATTTCTATCTGTTTTCGTGGTAATATGATTTTTTCCATAATATATGTTTATGGCAGATATTTTTAAAATTTGTGCTCTCATAGCGTGTTTGATACTTGCATTATTAGATAATGTAATGGAAAGAAAAAATGTTTTAAAATTGTATTTTGTATGGACAATCCTTTAAACATTTCTGACAAATCATGGTTTAAAGTTTTTATTTTGGTTTAAAATCCCAACTATTGTTGCAACTGCATACACTTCATGAAACAACAATTATCACACAGTCAACAGGCAACTGATGAGGTGCTTCATTTCAGCAATAAAACAATCTTTTCCTGTCTGTTAATATTTCTTCTGGCCTGGCCTGCTTCATGCTGACTACATTATGTCCTCTCAGGGTTCTAAAATTTCTAGAAAAATTGGTGAAAGAAAAAAAAAAGTTTTTCCCCCCAAATTTTCTGGAAAAATTGGGAAAATTTCTTTAAAATCAGTGTGGTGGCAAAATAATATATACTGACTTAATTAAGGTAATTAAAATAAGGAGAAAAGTGTAGAAAAGGCCTAGCTGATTCATGCCAAACGTTTACTTACTATAGAGCGTCTCACGCTTAGATTGCAGTACAGGGTTATATAGACATTTGCTCTCTTTCCAATGCACAGTAACTGTCGCAAGCACTGTCCTTGTTTCGGCAAGCACTGTTGCCAAAAATCCTAAAATTTTCACCTTGTAACTTCGATTTTAAAAATTTTTGCGTTTTGTACAGCATCGAAACGTGCATCGGGTGATATAGTTAGTTCATCATTTACACCATTTTAAGGGGTCGAAAAATTGAAAAAACTAAATTTTTAACTTGGTACTGTTTTCATGCATCTTTAAAATCACATCATAGGTAATGAATCAAAAGCAAAATCGTATCCAGATTTTTATGGTGTGTAATTACATATATGTATTTAGACACCAACAAAGAAATCTGTAGACTAACATTTTTTTCGATGGTTGTACAGAAATTTTCTTCTAACGTTATGTGTGCTTTCTAGCAATTTAGAACTAAAACATCAAAAAGTTGGTCAGTGGGAAACTTTTTTGCTATTCAAGTTAGATGGGAGATGAAAGCTAGGAAGTTGTTCGTAATGAGCTAAATATATTTCTAAAAGCAACCCCACCTCAATAGCTTTATCCATTCTCTTGTATAAAGCTGTGAAATGTGTTATGTCATGCGCTCGCCATGTGTTCGCCTTACAAACAGTTGAGTGTCGCTCGAAGTGTTGGGCGCTGAAGAGAAAATAAATGTTCCATTATCTTTGCTGACTATGAGGTTATGTCTGGAAAGGTTAATCAATAAGGTACAGGCTTCCTTTAGTCAGCAGTTTTCTTCTTTCCATGTCCTAAACTGGTTCAGTAGTGAAACTACAGTGTCTTGCGGCCAAATGATTCGTCGTGTATGGTGACTTGATTTTGAAACAAAATTTTGTGTGTTTTTTATTGTTAATATTTATTTGTATGGAAGGCAAAACAATAAAAAATCGTAATACTGTAGGTAGGCTACGCGAAAGGGAGCGAAATATTGTATTGACCTTATCCCAGTGTATTTTCCATTAAGGGAGCTTTTAGAAGAAAGAAGATGTTCCAAACAAACCATTTACGCTAATAGGAAGAAACAATAGCAACACATTACAGATAACTGCCATGAAAAGTTGAAATCATAAATGAAAGACAAACAGTAAATAATCCCTTTAAACATATTTAAGACAATGATCCTTCATTTATAATACTTGTACGGTAAATGTTTTTAAAATCCTAAATTAGAGCAAATTTAATAATTAAACTTGTACAGTTTGTTTATGAGGTTTTACTATGTCGTCTAATTTCTTTCCGTGACAAAAAAATTTACCTGATTTCGTTAAGTTTTTTGACTGACGAAAATTTGTACCTTTAACTTTATGGATAAATATTGAAAAACTACATAATATATAGTAAAACAATTTTAAACAATACAGGTAAACATACCATATCACATATACTCTCGTTTAGGCTTAAGATATGATTATCAAAGAAGTAGTGGAAATGTGTGATACGCCTAAGTTGACATCACTGCAGAACATTAATATGCTCTCTTTTGTTTGATAACCGAGCATGGTGGAGCTGTAATTAAACACTCACCTCGCATTTGGGAGGACCTGGGTTCTATACCCAGCTCAGACCATCCTGATTACTGTTTTCCAGGGTCTTCCGAAATCACTACAGGTGAATGCTCAGATAGTTCCTTAACAAAGACCTTCGCCAACTCCTTCCCCATTTCCACCCGTGTTCTTCTAAAGCAGTGGTTCCCAACCGGTGGTCCGCGAGCTAAGATGTAAATAAAGTTATTTTTATTGATTTTTAATTATTTATAATATGCTTCAGAGGAATTTATTCACTTAAGCAGGCTCTTTACAGTTTAAATTAGTCAGCTATGTTCTGAGAGCATTTCTTCGGAAACACTGTTTACGTTGTTACATGATATTCACTACGTACTAGACTCTAGTGAATATAACATAACACAGTAACTGATTTTTCTCCCGGTCATCGTATTCATATTACATTACTGGTAACTGAAGAGTGTCATGCCATTAACGGCAGATAACATTCCCAGCAGGTCCAGAAACAAAAAATTATCAGTAGATGAGGAATAATGATAGGTCATTCGAAGGGTGAGGTGTTGTGTTTATGTACGCGAGTCTCAGATCAGTTGCCGGTAATCATCTTAGCAGTGTGGCAGTCCATTCTTTTTTGTGTTGTGTATTGTTCCCTTGCCGTTGAAGAGGAAATATGATAACGATTACATCAAATACGGATTCACTGCAATTTAAGTGAACAAAGAGGTAAGACCTCAATCTCAATGTGTAATTTGTGCAGTGGTTCTTAGTAATGAAGCATTAAAACCTACAAAACTTGAACGTAATTAAAAGACAGTCCATTGTAACTTAAGTAATCATCCTCCTGAATACTTTGTAGGGAAATTAGAAAACTTTAAGAAAATGAAACTAGGGAAAACCGGAACAAGATTTGAATAGTCTGAAAAAGTGCTTGCAGCTTCATTCGAAGTTTCTGACTTAATCGCTAAGGCAAAAAAACCTCATACAATTTGGGAAACACTAGTAAAGCCTTGCATGGTAAAAGTTGTCGAACTAGTTTTAAGTGAGGAGGCTACAAAAAAAACTTCAAGAAATTCCGTTGTCAAACAACACTGTCAAGGCACGTATCAATGAAATTTCACATTACATTGAAGACCAGCTAATGCAGCATAAAATACTCTCTATATTTCAGTCTGCTTTGTGACAAAAGTGCAGATATTTCTCAGTGTTGTTAGTTGCTGGTATTTGTTCGTTTTTTAGCCGAAGATAACACAATTAAGGAAGAGTTGTTGTTATCCCATGAGTTGGAGGCAACAGCGAAAGGAAAATATGCCATTAAAATAATCAGTGATTATTTTCAGAAGCATGATTTTGATTGGAAGAGAGTCCCTGGATTTTGCACGGATGGAGCATCTGCTATGCTAGGATCACGTTCTGGCTTAGCAACATTGGTGAAAGAGAAAAAACCCTCCACATTGACGACACACTGCATTATTCATCGCCAAACTTTAGCATCTAAAACTCTGCTGGAAGACCTTGCTAATATTATGATACTGGCAATAAAAATGGTAAAGTATGTAAAAATAAAAAGTAGTACGCTGAATACTCGTGTTTTCAAAAAATTGTGCACAGGCTGGAATGCAGAGCATGAGACTTTACTTTTTCATGCGGAAGTTTGTTGGCTTTCCAAGGGAAACATGTTGGGACGTCTGTGTGAGTTACGAAAACAGTTGAAAGTGTTTTTCATTGAGAGGAAAATAGAAGATTTGTTGCAACTTTTAAGTGACACGAAATTTGTAAAATAAAACTTGCCTATCTCGTGGATATATTTGGCCATTTGAACCATCTAAATTTGCAGCTTCAAGGTTCTGGGAGCGAAACATTGCAAGGTGTTTCCATTATGTTTGTGTTTGAAGACAAACTTTGTGCGTTTCTGTGTAAAATTGAACTGGATTGGCGAAGTAGGATAACATATTTTCAGCATTTTTGACTCCGAAAACGCTTGTTGACAGCAATAACTACGAGATTGCTGGTACAGATGAGATACAACATCAAATATGCAGTTTGCAAATGTTCAAGGACGAATTTTCCCGTTATTTTCCAGAATACGGTAACATTGGAGGCAAAGTCATTAAAAAACTGGTTCATAATCCTTTCAGTGTCGAGCCCAAAGACCTTCCTGTTGAAATCCAAGAAGAGGTTATCGAACTTCAGAACGATAGTAGCTTCCGGGACATGTTTGAATCAGGCATAAACATAGAAGAGTTTGTGGTGCAAAAAGGCGATATCTTACCCAAACATTCGACTAGCTGCCTTACGGTATCTTATGGTGTTTTTGACAACATTTTTATGTGAACGAAGATTCTCTACATTACTTTTGCTCAAAAAAAAAAAAAAAGAAAGAAAGGAATCCTCTGGATATGAGTAATGACATGAGATTATCTTTGAGCAAGACCATTAAACCAAGAATTTCACAGTTGGTGAAACAAAAGCAGTCACAAAAATCACACTGAAACTCTTTACGAAATAAGCTGTTTAAATTTGATTTTTATCTAGTTATGAGGATGTGTTTTTCATGCTGATATTTAAAAAGAGTAAGGATTATGTAACTATCTTTAAATAACATTTTAATAACAAGAGTTTCATATGTAAGACAGTGATTCAATTTTACTTTATTTTTATGTAACGTTTTCCAGACATATTATCTGTGAAAGAAGCTATGTGATAATTATGTTCATGCTGATATTTAAAAAAGGTAATGATTATGTTTCTATCTTTAAATAAAATTTTAATAGCAAGAGTTTCATATGCAAGACAGTGATTCAATTTTACTTAATTTTTATATAAAGTTTTCTAGACATATTATCTATGAAAGAAGCTATGTGAAAATTATTTGTTACTAGTGTAATGTAATCTAATAACGACAAAATAATAATATGTACTTACTAACAATTTGTACTAAGCTACCGCAGAAATTAAGCTGAGAAAATTTAAGCGGCTGGGGGTGGTCCTCTCTCTAATCAATTATGACCCGACTGGTCCGCGACCTCATGAAGGTTGGGGACCACTGCTCTAAAGCCTTGTGCTGTTTCAGGATACGTATAAACGTCCAAATAAATAACATCCGCCTCTCCCACTTTAAATTTATAGCAGACAATAACAGTGTAAAAAAAACAGACAAATTTTTCAGTTCCCACACAACATTGATTTTGAATGATTAATTTCATAATCATCGATTACCCCAACCACGTTGTTCTCTTTGGGCAGAAGCTACTAAAATTGAAGAAATCTAATGTTTTGTCAGCAGTAGCTATAATAAGTAAAAGATATTTGATAATTATTTCCTAATGAAGTGCCTATTACAATTCATGTAGTAAATTAATATAAGTGGAGTATGAGAATTTTTTCTTATTTTAAAGTAACAGAAATTGTTATTAATTGCATATTTTGAAATGTGATGCTATGAAAATTGTAATATCAATTAGAATGATAAAGAATATAATATTTAAGACTAAAAACTCTGAAGTAGTTCATCTCCTGAACTTCGTGCTCCATAAGCTCTCTACTGCAATCTAAGGTTGGGGCGCTCTTTAGCAAGGTGTATGAATATGGAAAGAAGGCAAACATGAAAACTTTACAGTTTTAAGATAAGGGAAACTACAGAAGCATCACATTACTGTAATTTAAGTAACTTGTTTACTAGTAATCAGGAACACACACCATCATAAGTCATAACTGAACAAACTGAAATCAGTGTAAAATTTCATATGTCAATTATATGGCTGAAAAAAAAGCCAAATCATAATGTTGATAAATGTAAAACAGCAAAGTACATCACTTAGCCAGTTGATTCAAGCAGCAAGATAATTAATAATTATCTTATGTTGTTATTTGTGAATTTGAACTATAAAGTTTTTTTTGCTGTAATCGAAGCTTTTTTCCTGGCAGAGATTGTAAGTTGTGTATGAGTTTGTGTTTGACAACTATTTCTGTTTAATTCATGTGCATATTGTTTATTTTACTGTACCAACTTTATTGTGGTTCTTTTTGAAACTTTGTGTTACATTTACTGATTATTTCATTTTCGTGGTACTTGTAGGGTATTATGTGTATCTGCAGATAGGCCTGAATGTAAATACATTAAACATCCAGATTCGAAATTCAGAAATTGTAAAATTTTTTTATTGCATTTTTTTTTTTTAAATTTTCTATAATTTTTGACCTTAATGAAAAAAAATCCAATTGTTCCCATTTTTACATCAATGGAAAAAACAATTTTGCACTGTTTCCCCCCCAATTTTTCCATTTTTTTCCAAAAGCTTCAGAACCCTAGATAAAAATAGTTTAGGTGAATGCTGGGATGGTTTTTCAAGGCCTTGTTACAGAGTTTATCAGTGGTTTGAAAAATATTTTTTTTTATTGCTAGGCCTACCTAATCATATCAAAATTTTGCTCTACAGTTTTGACACTTATATGTTATAATATTGTAGCTGAATTTTTTTGTAGAAATGTACTGAGCGGTTTTTTAGATTTCATCACCCAAAGTACCATTTTTTTTTTTTGTCGTGAGAATATGAAAAAAAATTAAGCAAAATATTTTTTGCAGGCGAATGGTACATTATTTTTAAAAACACATCCACAGTATTGTGCATCGTGTGACTGCACATTGACTCAAATTTTTTCAAAGCTTTTGGGTAAAAAGTATTTGAGTTATTGTCACCAGTCTGAAAAAAACTCGGGAACAAGCCTTTAATTCAGGCTATTGCCAATTCTGTTCCTGTTTCTAGTATGTATTCTTCTACCTAGTGCCTCAGTGTGTGCTAGGAACATTTAAGCATGCACAATATAATAATAAATAAAATGAACAGTGAAACTGCAACCCCATCTATAAGTGAAAGAGCACTAGGTGAGAAATTCTACTGCAGCCTTCATGTTCAATTTACAAGAGTAATTGAGAATTAACAGACAGTGTTTAACATGGCTAACTACCAAACCAGTACTAATGAGTACTAAACAGTCTTTCGTATGTTCACAGTAGTATGAGCATTATTCATGGGGCTCCCAACGTGCTTTGCTGTACACACTCTTGTTATTAGTGAATTGGTGGCGTTTAGTAATGGCAGTAAGATAAAAAATTGGCTGAAGAGAAATGTGGCAGAGCCTTAGAAATTGCTTGTTTACTGTAAATGACTTACAGTAACATGCTTTTATGCTATGTTAGGTGTTATATATTGTGAGGGTCTTACACCATTCACAGTTAACCTCTTTACATTACTGTATTTAACAAAAACAACAGGGACCCAATCAGTTAAATCATTGTGATTTTTACTCACGAGAGTTTACACCAAAGGAATGCCTCTCCTTAACTAAATATTTATTTTCACAGTAATCAACAAATATGATCTAATATTTCAATATAATTTTTTTTTTTTTTGTTATTTGCATATCTTACACCATGGGTGTGATTCCGGGTTGGCAAGGGGGGACTTGCCACTCTAATATTCGAGAGACAAAAAAATTAGCGAACTATTTTCACTTTAGCCTCAAGTTTTTTCCTTGAAGGTGATAAATCTTCCTTTTGCTGTAGTAACTTTCACAGTAACTTGGTTGAAAATTGCTTAAATAGTTCCGGTTTGCACCTTGAAATCCAAATTTTTCCAGGGGAGGACCGCCGGACCCTTCCCCCACTCTTTTTCTTGGCTGGATTGGTGCCTCTTTATTGCCGCCTCGATTGAAATGCTGAAATCCCGCCTGTGTCTTATACCCTGTTAAGTAATGTTGTTGGAGACATTAAAGTTTTCTTTTGATTGTGCATGTTGTCATGTTCAAAGGTTTACTTTTATCTTTGGCTAACATCTTTGTGTGTTTCACTTTAAATTTCCTGTTAGTATGTTGGTACTGTTAATTTGAACATTTGTGATTCATCTGTAGACAGTTATGTGAATGGACAGAATTCTATTGCACATTTGTTTCTCTCATTAATTGTTATTATCTGTTTCAAAGTTTATGGATCATGATGTGTAATTTAAACAATCTTTGTAATGGCATAATTCACTGTGAAAGCTGACTTATCAAAGCTAGTTTAGTGATGATGTGATGGTTGGCGGACCTGTCGTGGTGTTAGTTTTAGTATGTAATGTTTACCGGTAGCATGTAGAAGCGGTGTTGAGAGTAGTGAATGATAGACAGCAGAATTGAACATAACACATTGACACAGTCAGCAGCATAGACGATACAAGAGAGAGACCGGGTAACTCAATGCTATTCTTGTGTTCTCACTAAGCATTCCACGAATGTGCTGCCACTTGGCTCTTTTAAGAAAAAGCTTTTGCAGCCGCACCAAACTCACGCGCATGTTCTAACGGTCAACGGAAGAACTACGTGGTCCAAGACCAGCCTGGAGGCCATTCAAATCTTAGCAGGATACTAGAATTTGTAAAACTAATGTGATGTTTTTAAGGGTGCTGCCTACAGCAATTTTTATCGTCATTATTGTATTTTTATATTTGTATCAAATATTTTTTTCTTATTTTTGATGTATTATATTTTGTAAATAAATTTTGCACTTATGAAATGTTTACCTCTCGTACTATTTTCGTAATGGCTCATAAATGTCAAAATTTGCATGTTAATACGATTTTATGTGCGACACTAAAACCAACTGACGTACCAGACTGAAAAATTCAGTGAATAATAATTTTGCAGACTATGAATTGACATACATAAATACTAAATATAAATATAAATATATATATATATATATATATATATATATATATATATATATATATATATATATATATATATATATATATATATATATATATATATATATATATAGATATTTTGTATTTGAATAAAAATGCTTAAATTAAAAATTACATTTTTTTTAAATACACTTTTTTTGTTCTTATATGTCCACTTGTAGCCTGCAACATTGTTATTCGCTGTGAATTTTTGCAGTTCGGTAGGCCTATGGCAGTTGATTTTAATGTTTACATAAAACAGTGGTATCTTGCAAATTTCAACATTTAAGAGCTACTACACTAAAAATGAGATTAAACAGTTTTAGAAGAGCAAAATTTAGTCACAATTTATGTTTAAATTAAGAAAGATAATATTTAGTAGAAATAGGCTATAAAAATTATGAAAATTGCTGTAGACCATGTCCTTAAATCCTGTGAACCAAGTCACTTAAATTAACATAATTGTTGTACTATGTACATATATGCACAAATATGTTAAATGTATATGTAGGTGTATATGTATGTGTAGCATACAGCACATATATGTGCATATACGTACATATAACCCTTAATTTAGTGGTTCAGTTTTAAGACTTAACTTTATTATCTGGATATTCTTATACACTTTTCAGTGCTCATCATATATATATATATATATATATATATATATATATATATATATATAATGTGTACTTCTTTGTATTGAATGCATGTACAGAAAGCATTATGTAAATAATTCATATTATATGTACAAAAACTAAGTGAACAGAAATAATTTCAGCTGGGTTTCAAATGTAATAAATTACAGATATGTGTGTGTGTATGATGAGAAATATTAATGTTCTAATGACCAGGAGCACAATTATGAACACTTTAGATCCCAGTATTCCAATTGATGAGTATCGATAAACTGTGATAACTTTCGATAGCTACTGATAATATATTAGAATTTTACATTGTGGTTACAGGACCCAGTGCCTAAGCTGGCTGCAGCATGTTAAATTAGTACACGGATCACAACAAACTTGCTCGTGCTGATCACATGATGGCATGTTAGAGGAACAAAAGAAAAGGTTACTAAGATTAGTTAAAACGGACAGAAAGATTTGATCAGCTAATTACAATCAATAAAGTCAGTTCTGTAGCTACAACACAATTGGCCGTGCTAGCATTGAAGAACAACTGCCAAGCGATGCATACGCTGGCCGCACGATGTGTGGGCGGGCAGCGCTAGCATCGCCTAATGGTCACAGTAAATATTACATCAAAAAAAGTTCACAAAATTTTCAACACATTCTGTTGCCACGGGTGTAATGTGCAAAGTATTTATATTCATTTTCACTGGTCCGTCCAAACCTGCTCTATGCTTACACTCGGGGCGGCACCTGCTCTTATGTTGGACACCCTGCCATACTACAACAAACATGTGCTCATGTGTCTGGATTCTGCTAGGTTAGGGAGGAGGCACAACATACGCCCCCCTCCCAAGCTCAATCCTGACCGCAAACACGTCTCCTGTCTCCGCACTACGGTGTCAAGCAGCATCAGTGGCAGTGTGTGGGGGCGCAATGCCATAAGTGGTAGCCATGGTTGCTGGCTGCAAATGTCTCCCTTCTCTTCTTGGGCGAAAGGGGGGTGTCATCCCCTCCCCGTGGTCGACCTGCAGCTGTCTTGGCTCTGTCGGAGGGTAGATGCGTCTCGGCATGTGGGGGTGAGGTGGGGGACCATCCACCGTCATGGAGACTGCCGGGGCGGACGAGGGGAGAGCAAGATGTCGGTGGCTTCAGTGGTTCCTCCACCATGACTGGGAAAGTGGTGTCTGTCAGCGATATGTCGGGCCCCAACCTCTCCATCCCTCCGGGGAAGGGGGAGTGGTTAATGGGTCTGTGATGATCAGTTGCGTCCCTGGCCAATCACGCCATTCTCCTTGTGAGAGTGGGGTGTCCGGCCCCTCGTCGCTGGCATCTGTCAGACGCTTCGGCATTTACCTTCTGTCTGTCCTTCCAGTGTTCTGAGTGTCTGTAATTGATCCGGCTCGTCCTTGTCTTTCACTGCTCATATGTTTGCAGTGTGCAAATTGTCCCTATGCACCTTGGAATTTTTTCAAGCCTGATCGCGCACTATGTAGCACGTCCGCCTGGACTTCCTGCTGATCAACACGGGCCCTACCCACTATGGTACTAGCCCCGCGCAAAATCCCAGCCTGCTGCTGACAGAGGGTGGTTTCGCAAGTACACCAGGTCACCTGGTTCTAGCTGCTTTGGGAGTCTCTTTGACTGGGGTGTGATCTGGCGAGTGTATTCTTCCTGCGCTCTCTGCGCCTCTTCCACACATTCCGCACGGTGCTGGTCTACCCCCTACTGTGTGCGTTCCCCTTCCCCCTCTTTGTCGGGCTCCGCCAGCCATGCCAGCTGTTTCCCTATGACTAGTTCAACGGGTGTGACCCCTGTTGCTTCGTTCGTGCAACTCCTGAAGTAAAACGGGGCTTTAGCGATGTGCATGTCCCACTGTAGATGGTCTTGTTGTAGTGCGAGGCACAGTTGTTTCTTGACCTGATTCGGCCGCTCGACTGGGTTCGCACTGGGATGGTATACAAACGTTATGAGCGTGTGGATCTGCAGGTTTCTCCGGTTTCTGCACCGTTGTTTCCATGTCTGCCCCACAAACTGTTTTCCGTTGTCGAACAAGGTGGACTTGTATTAACCCCACCGAGGCAAGAATTCTCTAGCACTGCGCTAATGATGCTAGCTCGCACATTGCCGATTGGGTTAGTCTCCACCCACTGGCTCATCAGGTCTGTTACCACTATCAAAAACCTCTTTTTTCGTGACGTACTTGAGTAGGGGTCCATCACGTCAATCACTAGGTCTTGGATTAGGTCTGTTGTTTCGGTGCCCTCTGTCCGCCCTTGTGTCCACGGCGATCTCTGGCCAATGGAAGTGTTTCGCCACGTGTCGTCACGTCTCATCGACCCCTAGGTGCCCCGTGTCCTCGTGGTCATGGCCGTAGTGGAATACCTGGGTGCTTTCGCCAGCCATTCAGGCTCCCCGGCGCACATGCCTGGAGCACGTCGTTGACCACTCTTAGGTTGTCGCACGCCCCCTCCGCACATGCTTCAGTACGGGCAATGGCAGTGGCTGACGTGACTTGTGCCCTTTCCACAGTGCGCGTCACTTCTATCCACATCTCTCATTGCTCTGTGGTTCCCTGGCCTATCGCCTGTAGTAGTAGGGGGTTCGCTTCTTTGTCCGGTGCTCACTCTCGCCTGATTGGGGGGCATAACACGTCCCACTTCTTCACCTCCTGTGGCATGAATTCATCGGCGAGGTCACCCTCTAATTTGCCCCTGCGGCCCTGCATGATATCCAGCCAAGTTAAGCATTGATTGTCCGTGCACAGGGTAAACTGTTGCCCATCCTGGTATAGCCTGTACTTGCGTAAGACACACACTACTGCCAGACACTCGCGTTCATTGCTGTGGTCGGCTAGAATTTTACGCTCTTGTTGGCAGTGATCTGTTTGTCTCCACTGTCTGCTAGCTGATAGAGCACAGTTCAGGCTCCTGCCAGGCTTGCGTCGGTCTGGAAATAGAGGTGGCGCTCTGGGTCCATGTGCGACAACACGTGGCACGTTGCAAATCTCTGCTTTAATTCCTCAAAAGCTTGTGCACATTCCTCTGTTCACCAAAACTTCCTGTAGGGTGACAATTTCTCCGTCAGGGGCACACATATCTCTACGAAGTGGGGCACGTACTTGCGCATCCACTTTGCGAGGCCAATGAATTTCTGCAGCTGTTTATGAGTGCGTGGGGGATCCCAGTTTGCTATTTTCTGGAGGTGTTGGGGGTGTCCATAATTCCCTTTCTCGCGTACCACGTGGCTCAGAAATTCTACACTGCACATCCCTATTCTGCACTTCGCCAGTGACACTATAAGCTGGTGGGTGGCTAGTCGCTCTAACACACTGCTGATATATTGAATATGTTTGTCCCACGAGTCTGACCAGATGATGATGTCATCTAGGTATGCAGTAACAAAATCCCAGATCAATCCCTCCAATACTGTCACCATTATGGCCTGGAATGTGGCCGGCGTGCACTAAAGGCCGAACAGCATGGCTCTAAACTGAAATCTCCAGCCATCTGGTGTTGTAAATGTGGTTTTATCCCAGTCTGTGGGATGAATTGGCACTTGCCAGTTGTTAAGGTCTAACTTCGAGAAAACTTTTTCCTTTTGCAGTTACGCTACAGCGTCAATGCTAATCTGGTTATGTCATGGCGTTCAGTGGACGGAAATCCATACAGAACTTCAGGGTCCCATCCTTAGGCACCAACATAATCCGTGCATTGAAGCTACTCTGAGTGGGCTCGATAATCCCCTCCATCAGCTTATCTGTCGCCTGTTCGTGGATAACCTATCTCTCCCGGAACCCGTATAGTCTAGGGCCTGTATACATTGGGACATCACAGTTTGTCTAGGTGTGGTGTTCATCTGCGACAGTCGCATGCAACAAGTCCGAGAAAGCGAACACACTTGTGAACTCTTGGATGACCTAATCCATGAGGGCCTGTAACCCCTCCAGCACCTCATGTTTCAGATCCGCAAGGGCGGTACACTGTAGTAGGATAGGTTTTGACTCGCACACTGCGTAGAAGGTGCGGCGGTCTCTGCTGCCCAGGTGAAGGCGTCTCTCTGCCACCTCTATCACCGCCTCATGCTGCTCCAGCCAGGGTTGTTCCAGCATCACATCCTCCCTTAGATCGTCCATGATGACTGTCGCAGTCATGGTCGTCAGGTTCTGCAGCTGGATCTCCACCCTCGTTGTTCCCACCTGCGCGCAGGATCAGCCCTGGGCCGCTAGGTAGATAGTGTCTCCCTTACCATTCGCCGTCTTGTGCATCTAGACCATTTCTTGCTTAGTAAGAAATTAAAAACCCAAACATAATTTAGCATCCCAAAATTATGGTATAGAATGATGATAAACCCTGTAATTTTTTCAGAACTTAAATATTTAAAATGATGAACTGTTGTGACCAGGTACACTTTGATATGCAGAATAACCCTTTCTCTATGAAACATGTCATTGAGGACATGTAACATTGATGTGGAAACAAATTAAAGGTACAAAACATACACTTCAGGAGAAGGAAACTAAGAGGGTACTGACACATAAAAATTACACGTAGGACTAGTTTTTTTCTTTTGTATTTTGTGAAAAATATTGTAGTACACTTTTCGTTGCCATTGTTGTTGAATTACGCCAATTTTGGCCAAGTTATAATCCTTAAAGAACGATACTTCTATTTCGGTTAACATAAAATGTATTGATTGAATAATTTGATTGTTCTTTATTAAATCATAAATTTACATAAAATCAGTCATTTAAGATTGGTAAAAGATAGTGTACTGAGTTGCTGTGGTGCAGTAATATGATTGCTCTGGTGTAATCAATCTGTCCCCTTTATTATTACAGTATGTATAAAAATTACTATAAAAACCCAGAACAAAGCAAAAATTAAGTTTGTTTGATGCAGACATGGGTCCTACTGTACGTAAGCAATTTTTATCTTTAATGCTGTTGTGTTTTATTTGTGAATAATACAGGTGTTCCTTAGTCCTATGTTTAACAACAGTTCCTTTCCATGTAGAAATTTCAATTCTCAGGCAAAACATGCACACACAATACGTTAAACAGTGACCTGCTATGATGACACAATGTAATACAACTCCTTATCAGTCAGTGGACTGACAAGCATGAAGTTAAGTGTCATGTCGAACATGTTGGTTGTTTATGAAAGTGTACTAATTTCATTACAGCAACCTCACATGTATTGTGTACATGAGTGCCCTATTCTCACGGAGCAAATTATTAGGTACATATCATCGTGAACGGTAAAGAGTCACAGTAAAAAGCATAATTTAAATTTTAGGCACTACCCTAGCTCTGAAACAGATTAATAAAAATATGCAGTATAGCTGTACGAGGAAAACCACTAAGCTGGATTCACAACCACTACTTAGCATACTTACGTACATACACGTAAAAGTAGAAACACAGATTGTACATGCTAGCATTCACACATCCTTGCGTACTGTGCGTACGTACGTAGTAGAGTTGATCAACTTTATACTTCGTACGTGGATACATACATGTGTTAAGTGGTGGTTGTGAATGCAGCACGTGCACATGTAAGATTGAATTAAATATTAATTTATACTGAGAAATAATTTATCTTGTCATAAATTATTTAGTTTGCTACGAAAAATAATATAAATTACGAATATATATTACCGACATTTTGTAGTGAAACTTATGTAGTGAAAATTTTTGCATGCATGTGTAGATTAAATTTTGTTGTGAATCCACTCTCCAATACTTAACGTACATGCGTGTATTCGTACGTACATTAAGTGTGGTTGTGAATCCAGATTTATGCTCCGCAGCACATAATTTTTTTAAGTCTAAAATTAAAATTTAAACAATGTTTACAACATTTATATAATAAATAACACACTATCACTTCTCGACACATAAACAAAATAATTCAGCTTGCAATTGGGCAACCACCCAGTGGCAAGCTATAAACATTTATTCAATCACATACCAATCCCTGTTTAAACTTTCCAACGCCTCACCGTTACAAACTCCTCTGAAAATAAGTTCTACACCCTCACCAACCTCTTAAGCGTACACAGCCTACCCCATTCATTTTTTTTTGACTCATCACGTGAATCTTCTCACTATTATTCCCTCTTCCTCAATACTCTGCCTTAGTTAACAGGCAGCCTAACTTACCCCAACCTCCCTCTCCTTTTACCATCCTGACCAGCCTTTCCGCTCTTCTCCTTTCCTTCCATAAATTCCACCCCAGTTCCTTCAACACCAAACATGGCTGACGGTTCCATTCATCCCGCGAGCCTGCCCTTGCCTTTTCTATTTACCCGTCAGTCTTGTCACCTACCTCCCTTCCCAGTGTACCTATAGCCTCTTTACACACAGCTCTCTCTATCTGCTGTAGCTATAGATATAATTATTTCTGCTTAGTGATGTCATGTTCAGATATATGTACAAAATTTTATATCTTATAATTTTTGTTGCGAATTCATTAAACTGCAACTAGCAAAATTGTATGGTTATTACTATGATAAGTTACTATGTATTTGGTAATTGCTAGAGAGGAATATGTGTGCAATCTATCTATGAAAAAATAACAAAATAAAATATTGTTGCGTGTTGGCCGGCTGGGCAGCAGGCACATTACATCATGCTGGGTGGTCAGCCCTGTGAGTCAACCAGTGATGTCATGGGTTTTCGCAGCTATGTCGCATCTCCCGAGAGACGTTACTGGGTTTCCCCGATGACGCCAGTGCGAATACGTGACTATCAACAAGTACGACCGAGGTAATGTCTATTTTTAGACTTCAGGTCACCGTTTTTCATCAGCCATTGACGTCATTGAAGGGGCCGTATAAAAGCATCGGAACTGCGCAACATGAGTCAGTCTAGTATTGCAGAGTCTTGTGCGGAGTCGGGAGGTGAGAGTCTTTGTGGAGTCTTAGTAGTGAGTCGTGAAGATGAAGTGAGACCAAGAGTGGTGTGAGGCAGCGCCCTTAGGGGCGGCGTTGCCACCGGGATGACGATAGACGTCGTGAGAAGTGACGGGCCGAGAGAAGATGCTGACAGCGGCACAGAACTGAGGACCCAGCGCCTTGGGGGCGGTAACACGATGGCGTCGAGGCTGATGTAACATCGACTGAGTTGACGAGGTATGGCGTCTCGAGGATGGCAGCACGACAGTAGTGGTCGGTGTCGAGGCTGTGTGACGCCAGCGGGCTGCAGGAAGGACGAACAACACTTGTGGTGTTGTGTTGGAGTGCTGCAGAGGTGGTGAGCTGTGGAGAACAACACTAACGGTGTTGTGTCGAGGAGGGCAGCAACTGGTGACTTGAGGAGACTGTCACCTGGTGATTCAAGAGAGTTAGCTATTGGTCCTGCTCGGAGGAGGTGCTAAGCTTGTGCAGAGAGGCTGGTGAGGGCATCTTGGTGATGTCAGGAAGACATCTCGGTGATGTCAGGAAGACGTCTTGGTGACGTCGGAGTCTACTGCGAGGCTACAGGCACATACTCAGAGCAGTACTGGGTGAGACGAGGGCTTCTGCTTCGGGTCGATAGGTGAAGAAGGAGGTGGGCGACGGGAGTCCAACCGAAGACCTCAAGAGTGAAGACATAGGTGCACTCTTGGTGTTGCACTGTACATGGTGAGCCATCCTCCCTTAGGACTGTTAAGGTTGTACATTATCATTATTTGAGAGTAACTGTTGATTGGATATATGACTGAACTTTTATTGTGATTTGTAGTCTTTAATTGATTAATTGTAAATATTCTGGTGTTTTAATTGTCAAAGTTAACTAACGTTCTGTGGCACAGTAGTAATTGTGTGCGTAATTAATTGTGTTGTGAGAGTTATAGTTGATTACTGTTTCGTGTATTTCGTAGCTTTGTGAGCTATTAAATCCAGTACTTAATTTAACTCTTTTATTTATAATTATAAGACCTCTATCCCAAAAGAACTCATGGGAATTGCCCACATGTAAAGTTTTGTGCTCCTCAAACTTGTAACAATATTGTTACAAGTGGGGCTAGGTACATTTTGGTATGGAGGTTTTTGATAAAAGAAAGAGAAAAAATAAAGCTAATCTAATTTATTTACAACTATCTACACAAAATAATGTCAATAGAGATTAATCACAATACTTGTAAAACAAAACAAATAACTACTATTTGCACACAGGTTATAAAATGTAAGTAATAAATATATATAAGTTCTCAGTACATGGAAAGTCTTTTTAATCACCCACAATGGTGGATCCAATGAATGAGCACTGATGAACCTCTTGTGGTCTTGAAACACTTTCGCCCCACTACTTGCCACAATCCAACTCGCCAGACGCCCTCGAACACTTGTTGCGACCCAATACTTCTCGCCACTCATCACTATCATTTTAACTCACACCAGGCACCTGCCAGCCAAGAACTCTCCTGCCTCTGCCGCAGCTCTCTTTTATGTCCTTACTCTATAAAGTCTCGAATTCGCTTGGCAGGTCTTTTTATCTCAAACATCCTGGAAGGGTGTCTCATCAGGGTCAAGCACTACCCCGCAAAATAGAGTACGAACAGGAATTCTCTAGACCATGGTATCTTCTTCTGTTACCCGACATTGTCGTGCAGGTGGCCGCCACCGCACATGAGCGACACAATGTACGCCGAACCGGTTTGCTCTTGCCGCTGCAATATCAGCTTACACTGCCCTCCTATTATCGTGGCGTGCATGTGGTTTCTGTGGCGTCACTCAAGGTAATACGAGCCGTACAGAGCACACGGAGGTCTCTTAGCTATGCCGCCACTGTATCTTCTTTCACTGCTCAGCCAGATAGTCGCGGCGCCACGTGGGTCTCTTAGCTCTGCCGCCACTGTATCATCTTTCTCCGCTCAGCCAAGTAGTCGCGGCTCGCAACACTGCCCCCTCAAGTCTTTTCGTCCCGAGCAGACACAACAGACTCTGGTCTATCATAGAGGACCAGTCTGTCAATATGCACAACCTTTGGGTTTTCTTCGAGAGCCCTTGCGAACAATCTGGAAAGACCACATTATTTATGGTATTTGAAAGAACTGTACAATGAGAGTGAATAACAGGATTCAGTTGCTTGGGCATATACACTATTGCGAAATGAATGACTGTCAAAGAAAACTAAACAAATAATAGAAAACCATAAATAAGCAGAGTATGCTTTAGTCAACAGGATACATACACAACATGAAATTCCAATATGAAATCGGATCAAATAAAACAAGGAACAAACTATGTATATAGCTACACAGTCCCTCTACAAGGGCTTGCAATCCCTCTAAGTCAGTAGCCATTTTTCTAGTAAGCATATACTTACAACCTAAAATTTCCCACCTATGTGAACTTAACAAGTTTGTTTAGATAGTTAACCATGTAAACTTAATTTTAACACTGTTTTAAACATTTAATTTAGAATAATTGCCTCCATCCCACTTCTGACACCAGTGTTGCAAGTTAGAGCTAGGTACGTTTGGGGATAGAGGTTTTTGATAAAAGAAAGAAAATTAATAAAGCTAACCTAATTTATTTACAACTATATTTACAACAACAAAAACATATGTCAATGATTAATCACAAAAGATGTCAAACAAAACAAATTACTAATGTAAATAATAAATATATATAAGTTTTCTGTACATGGAAAATCTTTCTAATCACTCACAATAGTGGACCCAATGAACGAGCACTGATGAACCTATTGTAGTTCAGAAATACCTTCGCCCCACTACTTACTGCAATCCAACTCGCCTTACACCCTCGAACACTTGTTGAAACCCAATATTTCTCGCCACTTATCACTATTGTTTTAGCTCACACCAGGCACCTGCGAGTCAAGAACTCTCCTGCCTCTGCCGCAGCTCTCTTTTATATCCTTACTCTAAAGTTCTCGAATTCTCTCGGCAAGTCTTTTATCTCGAACATCCTGGAAGGGTGTCATCAGGGTCAAGCACTACTCCGCATAATGGAGTGCGAATAGGAATACTCTAGACCACGATATCTTCTTCTGTTACCCGATATTGGGGTGTAGGTGGCCGCCACCGCGCATGAGCGGCGCAATGTACGTCGAACCTCTTTGCTCTTGCCGTTGCTATATCAGCTTACTGCTCTCCTATTATCGTGGTGCCACTGGGGTTTATTAGCTGATTTTAGCTCTGCCGCCACTGTATCGTCTTTCACCGCACAGCCAGATAGTCGCGGTTAGCAACAGTATTTATTAGTGGTAAATGCGTGTTTGCATGGCTTTAAAAACTGCTTACTTTAACGCGAAAAGCCTGAGTGATGGACTACCAGATGTGACTTGTGAATATCGCGTGCGGCAGGGAGTTTGAATGACAGTAAAGTGAGTATTGTTACTGTAGGGCGCCGTCTGCCACGTGTTTTAAATGCGTTGTATTGTACAGGGAAATAACTTTTTTTTTTTTTTTTAAATACGAAATTGGTCCTCATGTGCTCATTGTGCCAGGCTAATGTACACGAAAAGAATACACTTCAGACAAGTTCGGATCGTCATTGCTTGGATACCGTGTTCATAAAATAGCACTTTTTCGAAGCTCTCTAACATAGCTAAACTGCCTTTTTAGATTGCCGCACTTCAGAATGTACTAAGGGGCGTCGTCTAGTGGTTCAAATCCCCTCCCTCCCGGATTTAGAATTTTGAGTGTATAAAATATATTTGTTGTATTTTGTTATTTAAATAATGCTAACTTAAGCTCATAAAACTGAAGTTTTATTATTAAAGTTTCAAATTTATTCATGCTTAGTTAATAGAAAATATGCAACAAGGTCACTGTCGCCAAAAAATATCTTGCCCCCCCCCCCTAGAAAAACCTGAAATGACGCCCCTTAATGTACTAACCGGGTATTTGTGGAACTCTGATAGAAACGTGCACTGCAGAACTCTGCTAGACTTTCATTCAGTAAAATTATGTGGTCACTACTTAAAGTCCCACACTGTAGTAAAAACTGATCTGCGGGGATGTTGCCCGCTAGTTTCAGCGCTTGGCGGGCCGCGGTTGGAGCAGTGGCTAACCACATTTTCGGAAATTCACCGGTAGACCCATCAGTGGTTGAAACACCAATGTGCACTGGTTGAGGATATTACCGAACATCAGGATGATGTTATGAATGAAATCGGACGAATTTACTGGCTTTATTTAACATCATACCACGATATGAATCCAAACTGAACACTTTGGTATCATAGGCCTAGTAGTAAAGATAGTTTATTATAAAAATTCACAAATTAAATAAGTAATAAATTTTTTCAGTTAGTACGTCCATGCAAAAATAATAGGTTTGCTTTCTTTGACCTCATATTCTACAATTGTTTGAGTTATTTAAAAAAAAATTTGTGACATTGTGTTTAAAAATTTACCAGTGGAAGTTCCGGTGCACATCCACCAGACTCGCAGGCTTTTCAGGTCGGTTGGACCGGTGGATACGTCGATTCAACCGGTCGAGAGTAAAACAGTCATTTACGAGCGTGCTGTGTACACCGGTGCATGCACCGGTGAATTTCCGAATTCGCGCTAGAGCACAAAGGCGATCTGGGTTCGGTTCCCGGCGAGTTCGGTCCCGGAATCGTGCCGGACGAAGCCGCTCGCTTCTGAGCCTCCACGCGCAGAACCGCTCAAGGTAGGAGGCACCCTTATTAAGGAATATTGATCCCTACCACCTTGGATTTGTCAGTTTTTTCTCGATAACTTCTCTTACATTCGATGTATCACAATTTTTGTCACGACAGAGCATAGATACAAACTTAATCAAGTTTCTGAAATTATTGAAGCAATATATATTCATAATTTTGTAATGGGAAACAGCTGACAAGGAAAAATTTATTTGTTTACGGGAGCGACTACAGGGGTCATAAAAGTAACAAACAATGCCGCTTGGCTTCCAAAAAGTGAATGAACTATGTCTTGTCAACGTAATAAAAGTAAACAATCTCTCTATTCCCTGATTTTTTATAATGTTCGTAAATCCGATCTTAGAGGAATTTTCCATTCCGGGATTAATTTATTGCTAATATAACACATTTTTTGAACAAGCTATTCTTGTACATTTTGCTATCATGGGCTATAGACTATGGTATGATTGACAAGTTAGGCCTAAATATAGGTCTAACATTAATGTAAATCAGGAAAGCCAGAGCGAGGATCGAACATGAACCCGCCCGAATGCGAGGCGACTGTTTTACCATTGCTGAAACCATTACAACAAACACTTATTAATTATAACTACACCTTCAAGAACTATTATCACCGTTAGGAAGGCTTATGAGGTCGTGCTTCTTTTGGTATGCATGTATTGTTACAAGTTGGGCGAGGTACACTGAGGGATGGAGGTCTTCGATTAAATAATAATAATCAAACAATATAAAGCATACATAATTTATTTACAGCTATCTACACCAAAATGTCTGAATGTTACTAACGATCAATCACTACTAAATAAATGTCTCTGTTACAGTCACGAGTGCTATATCGCAAGTTACCGGTAAATAAAAGAAATAATTACTATACATAAAACAGTAATAAATTCCGAACACCCGAAAATCAGAAGAATAATTTTTACTTCAGTATTTCATCGAAATAGGTGCACATATAGTACTGGTTCTTATTAAGTTGACGTAACTTTTATTGTTTTTTTTTTTTGTTCACACGGTGTTCGTATTTCAAAAATGGGTGGTGTTTGAACATACCTTGGTCACAAGATATATCGAAGGAAAACAATTTATAAAACTACTTAATACTCGGTACACGTATAGAACTTTCCAATGTGACTTGACATTCTGTTTTTGTTCATACCGGTTCGTATTTTCTTAATGTTCACCATTGAACATATGATCACACGAAATATCTAAGGAACCATTTTTAAGAATTTCATCAAACTCGGTACTCAAATTGTACTTATTCAAGAAGCGTGGCTTTTATGTTGTTTGTTCATTGTATGTTAATACACTTCACAGTGGTGGAATTTGAAAGTTTATTTTCATAAGAGATATCTAAATCCGTCAAATCATAATTTAATTTAACTCGGTACGTTCGTATTAAGCTATCTAATACAGCTTCTTCAATTTTGTCTTTTGTTCATGCCGTATTCAGTTTTTGTGTTAACTTTTGCCCTCGAATTTCTTTGATCACATAAAATACCTAAGGACTGTTTTTCAATGCCTTAAGGCTCGGTACACATTTAGTACGAAGTAAGCTAAGGGAAATTTAAAGTTGTTTTATGTTGTGTTTAGTAATATCGCCTAATTTCGAAGACTTTACGACATGAGTACATACATGTAGGCCTATGCCAAGAACTACAGGACCGATAGAAAGCTAACTTAATATTAATATATTTTAATATCCAACTATGATTTAACAAGTCTTAATTGTTGTTGGTTCACCATGTAGAAGATAGCACGAGAATAAATGTATATAGTGTTGTAGGCCTACGTAAATGATTTTAACAACTAGGGTTAATTTGCACACACAGACGAAAGTATGCTTATTAGTTATGCTGGTAGGATGTCTTCTTGTTTTAAATTGCGAAAACAAGATTAGGCCTACTTCTTATTTTGACATCTCACAAGCTGTTTGTCGGCGTTTGCTTCAGAATAACAGTGGATAAACCGGGCCGTTTTCGATCGGTAGTAGCTATTTGCGATATCGACCCCTTTCAATTATTAACAAGATTCGTGTCACGCAAGAAAGTAAATAGCTCTCAGTGCTTTCATTATGTACCCAAGTTAGTGAAATAGCCGAGTTTTTCATATAAGTCCGTCTTTGCCTTTAAAATATTTTTGTTTGGTTTTGAGTAGCTTATGTTCAGAACATTAAGTACGATTACAGTTCTATTTTATTTTGTATTGTTTTTTTTTTGTTGGCGCGTTTGTTTTGCCGCTTGATATCTACTATGACACAGTTCTGCAGATGTCATTGTGTCGGTGATTTTAGTCTTAGTTTCTTCATTTGCTCTCAGCCATTTATACTATCACACAGCGAATGGATACACCATTGTGCGAAAGTTTTGTAGGTTTTATTGCACACATTGCCTTTTAAAATATTGTATTTTATTTCATCAAAAACTGTTTAGTGTTTATGGTAAAGTTGGATTAAATATGAAACAGAAATACATTATGAAACCATATGTAAGACTGAACGCGAGGTTCGCTGCCAAAATAAACCATGCCTGTTGAATATTTATCCATACCACTTGAGTTTCGACAAAAATAACTACGTATTTCCAGTCCTCCTTCCGATACGAAGTTGTGTTTAACCTACCTACCAGCCTGACTCCGAGGTTCCAAGAAGTCAGCTGTGTGTCGTCAATACTTTGGAGTCTAAAGTCCAGTACGTACTATCCATAATTGAAGGGCGTGGGGAAAGGCAATTGGTAACCCAAATTTTTTTAAATATTTGAGTTTTGTGCAGGAACACATTGGTAATCTCATACTGTGCATTCCGACATAAGAGATTAAGCAATATGACTACAAAAGGCAGCATAGTGTAGTAATGAGTATATTGTGGGCCACGTTGTCATAATTTATTACACCAATTAAGTAGTCAATTTTTTTATTATTTTGTAGTTCCTTATTTTTCATTGGTTGTACACTGTCGTAACTAAAAAAGTAATTTGTAGGCACTAAATGTATCTGTTAAATTGTATCTTATATTTACATGATCAAAACTCTGTTGTGATACATAGTGTTTTATCATTGTCTTGCCCCGTGTCTATTAATTCAGTACAAGTAATACTGTTACAATGTGAACGAGTACTACCAGTTGCGAAACAAGCTCTCCAATTTAGGGATGGGAAAGCAATTTTACGCCTCCCCTCCCTCCTCAACTCTTTTCCTTCAAGTTTTAATTCCATTCAACAAAAATTTCTTGTTTTATTATAGCTAAAAACCGCAAAGAAATATGAATAACATATTAGAACACACCAGTTGGGCGCCCGTTTAATATTACTTTCGGCATCATTTCGGACATTATGGGGGGGGGGGGGGACAAAACATTCCATGCCCCCCTATAATTGTTAAATTTGACTAATTAAACTCGCACTATTCTTCATTGTAGTGTATGTTCACGCACGTGCGCAGTGCACAGTTTCAGCCGCCGCGCCTGCGAAGTACTCAAGTAGGGTTGCCAATATGCTTTGAATAGCAATTATGTTCTTATTTCCTACTAAATACGATCGTCGGATTTTTCAAAAATTAAGTAATACAAGATCACTTCTTTAGCGATTAAACGCATATCTTTTACGTGAAATAGTTTTCGGGAAGTCTACAGTTGTACTTTGTGGAATATGACCAACATCATAAATATATTTTCCTCCTCTGCGTACAGGAAATTTCTGTGAACGGTGATAGTGTGTACACAAAACAGGCGTCGGATTTTTTTTACACATGCTCCCCACCGGGTATCGAACCCGCATAGCGTACTACGTTAGTGTAGAGACGTGACCGCTTGACCACCGCAACCCCTACCCCTGTAGTAGCAGTGCCTGATTAGTTGCATAACCACACAGGCGTTGGAGAACGCCACTCCAATCAACCCGCGGATAGGTAGGTCATTGTTTTTGGGGAAACGATTGGCCGAAGGGTGTTTTACCAAGGCGACCGTTTTTGTTGTTTAACACATGTTCTTTCATAAACAGGCATCAAATCACGAGACAACGTTGCGGGTACGAAACGCCGTACGATCGCAATCTCTCATAGCCCGTTTTCCTACAAAGGGGGTTGATTCGTACCAATATGTCGTCAGAAAAATGGTCTTTGTATCCTCTCAACACATATCATAATGCATTTCGCGATACCTCCAGCTGTTTTCGATGGGTTCATTAAAATCGATGCTGCACATTTTTTTCATGTGGTCATAGCGCTCTTAATATGCTCTTTCAGCCAAACTGTTAAATGTAAACCCTACCTTATTTTGCGTAAGGAATCGGCCCACAAAGTTTGTCGGTCGAATTCAAACTCACCCTGTATACACAATGATGTGAAAACTGCTGTAGAATATTAAAATGGAGGTACATATTGAAGGAAAAAATCAGGCATAGACGGTTCGGGATAAAGCGAGCACTATAAAATTAACATTTGAAAAATATCGCTGTAGCCTGTTCACTATAAACTGAACACTCAATAGAACTTCTAATTAATTAAAAATATGTTTTGTTGGTCCAGTAGATGTTAACTGAAGAGCGTGTTGTTTACACTGGTTTTTAGTTACATGGAAATTTTCATATTAAAAACGGTAAAGGTGGTTGCAAAACAGCTTAAAGAAAACTTTGTGCATTGCTCACTTTATCGTGAATGGTCTATAGCTAGGGACTGGAAAATTTCGCGAATTCAGTGACCCGTAGGCTTGGACATACTTGAGCCCCTTCTATTCGTTCATTCTCTGTTGTTCCGCTGAGTAGCAGTTAGTGGACAAATAGTCGAGGCTTGAGTATGTATAGGATAGTTGATTCTAGCCGACAGGTCATTGAACTCGCGAAATTTTTCAGTCCATATACCTATAGCCGTTATTGCATATTATTCAACGTTACCGATAGTCCTCTTACTGCTTGATGGTTGGGAGCGAAATTACAAAATGTAGTTCCATGTATTTTCCTATTTAAATACAATAATACTGAAACAAAAACAACTGAAAGCGACGTAATTATATTTTATATAATTAATACACTTTTTTTTTATCAAAGTATGTAGGTCCGTACCGACTGCACAAATTATTTTACATGCGCAAACATCAAGTGACGTGTCCAGATAGGTTAGACGTTTCTCGTCCGTTACGCGCGGAAAAATACGAATTGGCTGTAAATAGATCTGAGCTTTTTCGAGTGCTCACTTTGTCCCGACCCGCCTGTACAATTGATAGTGCTGACTTTCTGGAAAACCTAGTGTCGATTTTCTTTGTCATTGCATGGAAGTCTGAATCCATGTGTGTAAGTTGCTACAGACTGGTGCATGCAAGCCTGGAACGTACGATTGCCTGTACTTGGTTTACGTAGCAGTGTCGCCCTTAGTTGTCGCGACCCTCTGGCGCAGATACAATCTCTGGTCGCCAACCATTTATTACTATGCTAGAGTCATAGCGCACCTGCTGGTTTGATATAAGCGGTGCCTGCCACTATTTAATATAAACAAAGCGGCCTATAAGTAACGGTTAAAGTGTACATATTGTACTGTACTCAAAAATCAAGATGTAACACACGGGGTCTTTGAACAGTGCTCACTTTATCGCGGACAACTGAACTAGTTTCTACGTTTTTTTAGCGATATTATTTTTTACGCCTAAACGAGAGCAGAATTTAAAAATCTGTCTGGCAGTTTTGTTTAAAATCGTATTCTTCATGTCAGCTGATATTTGCAAGTCTCTAAATACTATGGCTTTAGCTAATTACTTAATTAACCAAATTGTAGTTGACTTTTTTTAGTCGAAGCCGTACAATTTCTTGCTTTGAAAAAATATATATATCTGTAACTCTTAACCCCATTTTAAACAAAACTGCCAGGCAGATTTCTAATATCTGCTCTCGTTTAAGCTTTAAAAATAACTATCGCAAAAACAGTAGAAACTAAGAGTCGTATAGGGGCCGCAGATGACGCAGTGCCTCTCATCAAGACGATCCCCCCGGTCCCAAGATTTTCTTGGTGATCTCCCGTTTCCCCGCCCTTCATGCCAGCAACTTTCCACTATAGAGCCTCATTTAATGTTGTCTTCCAGGGGTAATCAGAGTCGTAAGGGTGCCCAGCTGCATGTCTGCATTCCGGGGTGTGATACCCTGGCGCTGAAACACACTCATACTGTTACGATTACCAAGAGTCTCGCCTGAAGGACGGGCTAGCGACGACGGAAGTTCAATTAGGTCGGTAGTTGGCACAAAACAAGTGCTTCAGCGATTCTCCCAACCTGCACTGAAGTGTAGTAATATAATGCAAAGTATCGGGGGTGGGGTCTGACTCCTTCAAGCCTTCCAGCCGTCACCACCTCGCCAGGATGGTCCTGGGTAGAGACCCATGACGTACCGCCGTCCGTCGATAGCCGAGCTCATTAATCATCAGCCTCCGTCACATCCATGTTACGGTGAGGTCTAAGGTGTCCGAAGGGTCACCCACCATATAGTACAGTATAAACATAACTAACTAAACAGCCGCTCATCTCCTATCTATGTTATGTTATATTACCTTGTAGAATTCTGTCTCTAAACTATGTAGAGTAAAGCCATCGTATTTAGATTAACATATTTCATTTAACCGTAACCCTCACCCTTAACTTAACCAGTTAACTAGTTTCAGTATAAAGTACCTACCTCTGACTACAGCCACCCTACCACCATAAATCATGTGTAAAACTGTTAAAATCAGTTTCACAACAATACAATATCTACACTGAAGTAAAAGTATTGTAGGCACCATACTTCTGTTTTAATAGGGGCAAACTTCCAGCTGTTTGTCGGTACTGTCTGCGTTGTTCCTACATCAACCTGTTCAGTTGAAGTAACAATATGTTCTTTAAAATAAAGCTGCTCCGTACTCCTTTTACAGAAGAGTGTTAGTTCTACACAACACATTGTTATAGGGACAATCAAGATTGTAACGGTATTTGGATTGTGTTTATATTTATTCTCTCTCTCTCTCTCTCTCTCTCTCTCTCTCTCTCTCTAGCAGTCCCCCGTGGCTTTGCTCGCGAGTATTATTCATAACTGATAATATTTACTTTAATTGAAAAACGTCTTTGTACACCAGATTGGTACTTCAGTCATGAAATGTAGAATGACAAATCTGCTAGTTGAGCTAACTCTGCAGCAGGATAAGTAGCTATGGGAGATGCAAAGCAAAGTGGCTGACATCTGGTGGTTAACTTCTGAACCTTCGGAATGGTGATACCGACTGCAGACGCTATATTGTACCATGGAGGTATTAGTCTAACCTCCATGTATTGTACACGTGCGTAGCGAAGCTATTTAATGTCTATAAATAAATACTAGGTGGTAAAAATACCGTTCCTCGTTGTAAAAATAAGAGAGATTTATTAAATATAATATGTTTCTATATGCATATAAAGAGCAATGTCGATAGGTAATAGCAAATATCGTACAAGGACTGTACAATATTTGGTAATAGTGTGAATATATAGCAACGAGTGTTGTCAGTTTCACACATCACTTCTGCCAATCTAATTGTATTCATATTATAAACAGTATTCTCCGAACTATTTCTGTATTACCTATTTGTATTTTCTTTTCCAATTTCTGTATGTATTGTAGTAAACACGTTTCTTTCATTATGACTGGTTTATTTAGAACTAACGAGGTTAGGCCTAACCTCATCCATTTACTGAATACTAAATTGTTGAAATTATATAGTCGTCGACGTGTCTGTTCATTTGTAAGCGTTAAAATACAAACTTAGCACACGTGTCTTATTAAAAATAGTATTCCGTTTTATGTTTATTTTTGAAAATTGATTTTTTTCCTACAATAGAACGTTACAAAAAAATTTTCGAAGCTACGTTTGCGGAACGTTCCGTAAATATCTAGTAACGTTAAAATTACAAGTTCATACTATCCCTTTTTTAATATAAAGTATTAGTCTACTTGCAATAACTATAATATTAATACATATTATAACAACATGAACTAACCTTCAAGCATTATGTAACCTATAAGCATTCTGAACGGACAGTTTTCGTGCGCACAAATTTTAATCAATTTTTTAGTTTTCCAAAAAGATTATATTAAATGTTTTTCTTATAAATTTTATTTTCCGCATAACAAGATCGTTTACTGCTACACTCTCTCCATGCGGATTTATTCCGCGTCACTTCTAATGCACACTCCAATGAATAATATGGGATATATTAAACAATTTATTATATATTGTGTATTAAATAGTTCGTAGTGTTCAATATTGGTTTTATATACATTAATTTAAGCCTGCATTTATCCACACGAGCCCTTAAAAATGAAAAATAAACTCGCGTTTCCATTGCCACGCATACGAAAAATACGTTTCTATCACCATTCCGGCCGTCTGCAAGGCGCGACAGTGCTGCTCCTAGCGTTGATTTGCAACTCCCATAGCTGTCCACTCGAAAAGCAGTCTTGGATTTGTCCCTGCCACTAACAGCGTCTTCACCTGGGCCTTATTTATGGGAGATGCAAAGCATTCCGTTATGACTTATGGAATACAATTCTGGGGAAATACTGCCAATAGTAGTAGAATTTTTAAAGTTCAGAAGAAGGCACTACGTATTATTAGTAATGTGACAACAAGAACCTCATGCAGATCACTCTTCAGAACCCATAGAATAAAACCTCTTTATACAGAATATGCTATTCATATTCTCAAGTTTGTTCAACGTA
>PNEQ01124436.1:0-38720 GCA_003012365.1 Medauroidea extradentata | reverse complement strand
TGTACTCTAGCAGACAACAACAGCTTGTTGGCTACTCTCTAACACAGTGGTAACTAGGCACAGGAAAATATACATGTACTCTAGCAGACAACAACAGCTTGTTGGCTACTCTCTAACACCGTGGTAACTAGGCACAGGAAAATATATGTATACCTAAGCATACAACAACAGCTTGTTGGCTACTCTCTAACACCGTGTTAACTAGGCACAGGAATATATATGTGTACCTAAGCATACAACAACAGCTTGTTGGCTACTTCTAATACTTTGGTAACTAGGCACAGAAAATATATGTTTACCCTAGCAGAAAAAAATAGCTTGTTGGCTACTCTGTAACACCGTGATAACTAGGCACAGGAAAATATATGTATACCTAGCTGACAACAACAGCTTGTTGGCTACTCTCTAACATCATGGTATCTAGGGAAAGGAAAATATATGTGTACCCTAGCATACAACAACAGCTTTATGGCTACTTTCTAACACCGAGGTAACTAGGCACAGGAAAATATATGTTTACCCTAGCAGACAAAAATAGCTTGTTGGCTACTCTGTAACACCGTGATAACTAGGCACAGGAAAATATATGTATACCCTAGCTGACAACAACGGCTTGTTGGCTACTCTCTAACAACATGGTATCTAGGGACAGGAAAATATATGTTTACCCTAGCAGACCCCAACAGCTTGTTAGCTACTCTCTAATACTGTGGTAACTAGGCACATGAAAATCTATGTGTACTCTAGCAGACAGCAACAGCTTTTTGGCTACTCTGTAACACCGGGGTAACTATGCACAGGAAAATATATGTGTTCCCTAGCTGACAACAATAGCTTGTTGGCTACTCTCTAACATCATGGTAAACAGACACAGGAAAATTTATGTTTTCCCTTGCAGATAACAACAACTTGTTGGCTACTCTCTAACACTGTGGTATCTAGGGAGAGGAAAATATGTGTTTACCCTAGCGGACAACACAGCTTGTTGGCTACTGTCTAACATTGTGGTAACTAGGGACAGGATAATGTCGCGATTTCAGTGGCTCGCATGCTAGAATCCATTATAGCTACTGGATATACTCAATATCGGTCTATTCGTCCATTGTCTGTTGTTTCACTGAGTAGCAGCTAGTTGACTGATAGTCGGGGCTTGAGTATGCATAGGATATATTATTATAACACGCAGGTCACTGAATTCGCGAATTTTTCCAGTCACTAGTGTTAACACATATTTGGAAATACATTAGTTTGCTCCTTGTCAATGGTTCCATGTCCTACGAGTTGAGCCAATTAATTCAATAGCTAATTGTTTAAATTGCACGAATTTACCATTGTTAGGATAATGTATTGGGTCCACAATAAAATGCGAATTTTTCGGTTTATTACTAAAGCTAGACCTAAATGCTATAATGTAACGCACGCTGAAGGAGAATCAGTAAACAAGAAGAATCAGTAAAAAAGCACACAGGAGTGAAAACTTAGGTTCCCGTCGTGGTGAACGTTTCGCGCGTTCGAGGTCTGGAAGTGCGGGAGTGATAAGGACGACATAGCAGTCGCATCACACCTCACCCTAGTCTCTAGGAGCAGGTTGTTCCAGTGTTTCAGGCGCATGTATGCAACCCGCGTTAACCTCTTATAAATCAAAGCTAATTTTACTATCGCTGCAGCAATAATTGTATTACACATATCAACATTATCTTAACGTTTTATCAATGACACAGACGTTCTTATTTTCGCTGCGTTCTGCAAAATCAAGTATAATATAATATTACATTATCAACGCGGTAAAAAAAAAACAGTTTTGTAAAGTTTGTAGTGAACAATTTTTTACACTTGACTTCGGCGAACGCAGTGAAAATAAGAACGACTGTGACTTTAATAAATCGTCTAGATATTATCGATATATGTAATACTCCTATTGCTATAGCGATAATAAAATTAGCCTTGATTTATATGGGGTCAATGCGGGTTGTACACATGCGCCTGAAACACTGAACGGTCTCGTAAGACCCCGCACGACCTTCCATTTATTTCAACCAATTACAAATAACTCAAATATTTTTTAACCAAATACTTTCAAAAAATTTGAGACTGTGTACAGTCGTACGATACATAATTATGCCACAGCGTTTTTTTTTTCAAAATAATGTACCGTTTTTTGGCAAAAAATTATTTAGCTTCAGTTTGGCTTATTTTGACAACAAAATAAGTAATACTTCAGGGGAAAAAAACGTTTGTTATATTGCAACACAAAAATTCAGATACAAACGATGATATATATATGAGTTTAAAATGTAAGATGAATTTTGGATATATGTATTAATTCATGTTAAATAAACATTTTCGAAACCACTGCAAACCTAAAGAGCGAGGCCGACAACTAGTCTCTATAAAACATTCATTTAATGACATAATATTAAAGGTACTAGTGTATTACACGCCTATATCTTCTAGAAAATTCTACGCCAAGGTTTACGAACATAAAAAGTACCAAAAAAGCCCATTTTCGATATTTCCAGCGGGTTAAAATAAACTTTCACAGATTCATGGATGTTCTAAAATGGATACACACATGTGTAATGTTCTTTGAATGCTATTCCTAAGCAGACATAAGTTGCGCAAACTGAGCAGTTTTCAAATAATCTTGTAACGCTCGCGGCCATTGCAGACGGCCACCTTAAGTAATTGGGTTTCTTGAACGGCTGGATTCAAGCCAAAATAAATGTAACGGTAGGTGTAGTTTAAGAGACAGTACTCAAATGATAACGACCGTTAGAAGCTCTGCTCGCCTTATTCCATTCCCCCACCCCCTTAGCTACCAACCCCCTCAAAACCCTACAGTTCTTTCACAAAGAGTTTCTTCTCAAACTCTGTCCTATTCAGTCTGCCTTCCTCTGCTTCATGCGCCTTTTCATCGGCCTCCCTCGCTTGGTAATCTCTCTGTCCAGCTGATCTCTTCCCCCATTCTCCGACAGATCCCTCGTTTCTATAGCTTCCAATCTCTCCCCCTCCCCCTCAACCCTGAATCACTCAGCTGGTCACACATTTGTGATTGTAATAATTTCCTACTGCGCGTTCCCTCGCACGGATAAAATATGACAAACTAAACTTTTTTTTTTTTACTTATGCCATTGCGAGCGAATGCCGTCGTGCTGCAAAACATTTTCACATCACTTAGTTCAGCAGGCCTGTCTTTACTGATCGCAAAATACGGGTTTTCTGGTTCGATAACTACAAAGGTGTCATTCACCCAAGACTTGGTAGGTAAACCTTCTGCCTTGTATAAAATAAATTCTAATTCTTGACTTCTCAAAAGCAACTTTATGTAGGTACGTAAATTATATCCGAGCATAGCCGCGTGTACTCGCGCAGTACTATGATACTTATAGACTTCATCAGTGTGGGTATCGGTAAGAAAATTGAGTCCTGTCGGCAAAGTAATATCTTTGAGTACATTAGACAATTCCGATGGGGTAATAAAATATAATGACAATTTCCCTAAACTAGTTAAATTAAGAGCTTGGTTAAAATATGTTAATTCCTGCCGAATATCGTTCAAAATATTTTCAAAAGTTCTCATATATACTCCGATTCGGTATACAGAGTTCAACTATTCCTTTATTGCTCCGATTTTTCCCTTGGATGTATTTTGCAAATCCTCTAAATATTGACCTATACTGCTGGTAGCGATAGACAATTTAGCGATTAGTTATTTTTTTTATGTTTATCCAACGTTACTTGAGTACGATTCGCAAAAGTTATCTGTTCGTTTAAAACATGTGCAACTTCTTTAGTATTGCCAATTAGTTTGTTTATATTTGCGTTCACCTTAACTAAGTCACTTTCTGTAGCAGTACCGAACAAAACCTTTAAATGGATCCTCCTAAAGCAATTATTCCACGTTTCTCTCTCGATTTATTTTCTAAGGTTCCTCTAAGGGTTACTATTCCCCTACGAAGTTTGTTAGCCTGCACGTGAAGAACCTTAAGTTCTTCTGCGAGCGTTTCTCTCATTAACTTAGTACTGTCTCTGTCTACGGGTTGTCTATCTCACACATGATATCTGCTGGTTTCGTCAACGGTAAACAAAAACTGTGCTACAGCGGCAGATAGATAATTAACGTCTATGTTCAATACAATACACCAACTTTGACTTGTAAACAGCAACTACCCTTTTTCAGGAATCCAATACCCTTATCCAATTCTTGTCCTCCTGGGTTAGGAATTACTTCATACCACGCAGCCACGGTCAATACCACAACTACTGCAGTCATCTCCCATGAAATCTTCATTATTTTCTAACGATTCTCAAATTTTCTCAGTTTGCAATCTGCGAAAATAAAGTTAGATTAGTACCTAAATTTCGTGCAGGGTTTGCTCTTCGTAATGAGTTTTTATTTATCTTAAAACGCCTTTGCAATATAAAAGGCTTCGTTGTTATCATTCAGTACACTGACTAGTGCACAATTATAGTATGGGACCCTGCCAATACGGACATTCTTATATTCTCGTAAAATAAATACGTTTTAGGCCCATACATGTGCGCAAACCCAAACCTAAGTTAACATCATAATTTCTCAATACTAATTTACATAACATAACTCGTTTTTAATCACAATACATCATTTCTACATAAATCTAGGGCATAACCCATGGTAGGTCCTCGATGTGTCCTCTACTTCTTAATTGGTACGGGTCTCTCGTCGGTGGCTGATTAACATTTTCAGCTTCTCCCGGCTCATCTGCTACCGCGAACTCTACGTAACTCGGCAGATTATTCAATTCGTCACAAATTTCATTTGCAACATAAGTTCGTTTCTCTACATCGGGTTCATCTCTAACTATACCATTTTCAGGCAGTACTAATCCTTTAAACTTCTTCAACCTATTTATATGAACATGTTTTACCTTGCGCCCATATACAGGCTTAATAACAACATTTACTGGTGAAGTTACCTTAACAACTCGATAGGGGCCTAACCATTTATCTGCCAATTTTTTTCTCAATTTCTGGGGCGATTTTTCGTTCTTCAAGAATACAAGGTCACCCACTACCATATTTTTTATCCTTACTGCGTTTATTAAATTGGTTTTCTCTGACCACTACTGAACTCCTCAAATTATTTCCCGCGATTTCAAACGCTTTTTGCAACCTTGATAACAATTCCTCTTTTTAATTCCGGCCCATTGCGTAGTTCAATCTCTGGGCTTTCACAATATCATCAAATGGAAGTTGTGCGTCACGTCCGTGCTGTAAGAAAAACGGGGATTCGCCCGTGGCACTATGAGGGATACTACGGCATGCCAGAAGGGCATAAGGAATCCAGTCATCCCAGTCACGTTGATCGCGACTTACAAAATGTGAAATCATAGTGGTAAAGGTATGGTGGCTTCTCTCTATTTGGCCATTACTAGCTGGATGGTAAGGGCTGGTGAGGAGCTTATCTATCTGCAAAATGATACACACCTCCTTAATTAAACTAGACGTAAAATTAGATCCGCAGTCCGTGAGCAATTTTTCGGGAGAGCCGTTCCTAGAAATTATTTCCATAACAAAAACCTTAGCAACGGTTTCCGCCTTCTGATCTGGTAAACAAATGGTTTCCGGATATTTTGTGAGTTCGTCCTGAAAAGTAAGTATGTACTTGTAACCTCTTGTCGTAGTAGTCAATGGACCAACTATGTCCATGCCTACTCTCTGGAACGGTTACGACACTTCTGGCAGCCTTAGTAAAGGAGCCGCCCTATTGCCTGGAGTTCTTTTATGCACCGCACAAGATCCACAATTACCGCAATACTGTTTAACGTCTCTATGCATCTCTTCCCAATAGAACAGCGACTTTATTAAATCATACGTGCGTCTTATACTCTGATGTCTCGTAAACGGTAAACTATGACAATTACTTAAAACTTTAGACTGCATACTCGTTCGTACTACCAGCCTATCGTTCCTCCGCCTTCGTCATGAGTTTTATACAAAAGTCCTTCTAAGTCTAAGTAAAATTTATTCTATTCTCCTGCTTTGCATTTTTCAATAAGGTATCGTAATTTAGGGTCGTTTAATTGTTCCAATTTAATTCTAGCTCTATTCCAAACGGCCGTGATAGTGCGTCAGCATTAGCGTTTGCCTTGCCTGCCTTATGTTCAATATCAATATCGTATTCGGACAATAGAAACGCCCATCTAGCTAGCCACGAACTCGGTTCCTTTATCAGGAATAATCATTTAAGTAGCTGTAGTCAGTTACTATTGTGAAACGACGGCCATACAAATAATACCTCCACTTTTTGATAACATAAATTACACTAAGGCATTCACGTTCCGTTGTCGAATAATTTCGCTCCGCCTTATCCGATTGTCTGGAGACGTAATAAATAGGATGTTCTTGTCCGTTAACTCGCTGTGACAAGACCGCTCCGAGTGCCGTACCAGAATAATCACACGTAACGATAAACGGCAGCTCGAAATCTGGATATTTCAAGATAGGCTTTTCACACAACGCATTTCTCAAAATTTCAAAAGCATTCTGTCCGTCTGTGCTCCAATCAAATGGTACCTCTATCTTGGTTAGCTCAGTGAGAGGCTGCGAAATTTTAGAAAAATTCTTGATAAATCTACGGTTGTAACCTACCAACCCCAAGGACTGAATAACTTACTTAACAGTGGTAGGCGCTGGATAAGGCCTTGCAGCTACCATTTTCTCTTCATCTGGCTGTATACCATGTTCCGAAATCACGTTTCCTAGGTACCTTACTTCTCTTAACAAAAAATTACATTTCTCCGGTTTAAACTTAAGATTCGCTTCTCTAAGTTACTCGAATACCAATTTCAAATTTTCCAAATTTTCCTACCTTGTTGTAAAATAGATAATGATGTCATCCAAATAAGAAAAGACTCGGCCAATTAGATCCTTTAGAGTATTCTGCATTAATCTAGAGAACGTGGCATTCTGAGACAGTGATAATGTCCGTCTCGTTTTTGAAAACCCGGTCTTCTCCTGATCTTCCAAAGCGATACCGACTTGCCAGAAACCACTAATGCAATCTGCAACTGAAAAATAATTTGCTCCGCCCAGTAAGTCTAACGTTTCATTAATATTCGGAAGATGGTATACGAAACGTTTGGTTACATCATTAATAGCTCTAAAATCAATAACTGGCCTCACCTTAATTCCTTCCGTAGTCCTTTTCAGTACCAAAATCATGGGAACCGACCAAGGGCTCGAGGAAGGAACATCAATTCCTGATTTTAACATTTCTTGTATCTGCTCATTTAAAGCTTCCTTTTGACTATGAGGAACGCGATACGGCCTCAAATGTATTGGTTTTGCGTCTCCTGTCTCAATATGGTGTGTGATTTTATTGGTGCATCCTAACAGTTGCCCCTTCCTAAGGAACACGTCTTCATATTCTTCTAAAGCGGCTTGTAAATTTACCCTGTCTTCACTCGATAAATGTTCTAACCTTAACTGTTCGCTTAAGTTCCCTATCTGCCCCTTTTCGGGTATGAAATCAAAGTAACTTAATCTATTGTCTTTCCCTAATTCCGACTCAGTTATCTCAATATATTCCCTGAATTCATTCAAATATATCACCGTCTTCTTGTGTGTGTTCTGTCTTCCCTTTAAACTCCGAACAAAATGCTTATTCTCTGATTCTTCTTATTTCCTTTACTCTGCAAAGGACAGACAAATCCTACCAAATTTCCTCGAGGCAATCTAACTTCTACCTCGGATCTATTTGAAATATCGACTGGAATCTGCGAGTTGCCGTCGACGTGGCACGCACTTACTTCTGTAAATACACTATTCTTTATCTCAACGGATTCTAACACATCTTGATTTTTCAGAAATAATGCCTTTTCACGGCTTTTTCTGAACTCTTCCTTCCCCTGAGGTTATTACGATAGGGGTCTCAACTAATTCCTCAACTTCCCTTTTCTCTTCTGTATTCCCTATCTCAGCACTTCTTTCCCCATATGGCTACAGCTAGCTAACCGGTTATATCGCCCAAGGTCCGGAGCATTTCAGACCACAAAATTAGTTACACGATAGGATTCTCTGTCCCTTTACTTAATAAATCACATTTCTCCCTTTCAATATAAATGTCGCATCGACACATGACTTCACTGTTTGGGGGTATAACCATCACCCCGCCTAACCTAACGCTCAGAAGGGCACCGAAGCAATTCCGTCGTTAGACTGCAAGTTTTTATTTCCGCCTGAGACTGTAGGTTTATCCTTGCCGGTGGTTGCCTGCACAAGGGAACCTTTAAGTTTTCTCCCACTACCAGAATGTACACTAGCCTTCACCAGTCCAGTAATCTGCTTCTGTACGCAATTACTTTTGACACGGGTACTATCATCTCGCAAGGCAATTCTATTACCACTTGTAACCTCTGCTCTATTATCGACACCCGCTAACAAATCCCCTGGAATAATAACGTCTTGATCTCTACGTCTTTATTCAGTCGGACGCTGTCCTAATATCTTTTTTCAGTCGGACGCTATCCTAATACGCTTATTTCTTCGACATACGTCCGCGGCTCGCAGCCGACTAACGAGTCGTCGTCCGACACACATGCCTGTGTCCAGATTTCCCGTAACGACACACATGTTCGTAAATTAGTTCTGCTATCGTGTAGTGCATCTGCCCTCACGTCCCTACCTTATGTAAAAGGACCTGGGAAATTCGCGCATTATTTTGGGTGCAATCTAGAATTGAAACATCTGTATGTTCGTCTTACTTTGGTAATTGGCCATTGGCTTATTTGACAACTTTCTGAAGAGCACCGAGCCAATATACAGAGTCACAACTTTAGGCCCAGTTATATGTTATCAGTGCGAACAGCCAAGGAACAGCTGCTGTCTGCGTCAGTAAACATACGTACTTAGAAGACTAGTCTCAGGATAAGTGGACCCAACATTTTGTCTGGACTGTACGTATTTGTGTGCTGGCAAATCCGTGCCCTTTGATAAGGGACATCAGTGACAAATTAAAGACACAAATGTGTTACAATTACTCTAGTCCGTGTTTCAGTCTACGCACAACAAAAAGTATCTAACAATTCTAAATAAATGTTATAACTAGGGACCTCTGTTTTTCGCGAAAATAATTTTGCCCCACTTTGTTTTGGTGCCTTACGTGCACATCTGCAGTTCTGATTCATGGTCAGTGATTGGATATTTTAACTCTCACGAGTCTTGGGAATCTACTGGCAAATTACAGACGTGTGTTGCTGCAGGGACGTTATTGTAGGTCTAATTGGCTCAGCCAAATAATATAAAAAGGGCTCTTCACATAGACACGCTGCCAATACCCATGAAGCAGAACTGCAGATGTGCATGTAAGGCAATGAAACAAACTGGGGCAAAATTATTTTCGCGAAAAACATGGGTCCCTAGTTATAATCTCTATACAGAAATTGAAGTGCCACACTCACTCATCAATCCACAGCCCAAACCGCTGGACCTTAGAGACTTGAAAATTTTAGGGTGGCTTCCCCTTACAACGTAGGTACTCACTGAGAAGGAATATTTCGGGATTCGAAAATTTATGGGGCGGAAAAGGGCGGAATGTGTTTTCAATGAATCCTCGACACAGTTTAAACCAGTTAAAATATGGTGATTTTTGCTTCAGAATGAAGCTAACAAAAATTCAAATTTTTGTAATATTTTGATATTTCAAAATATGAAAATTAAGATGGTGGAAAAGCAGTATAATATGTTTTTGATCCATCCTCCATAACTCTAAACCCGTTGAGATGTGGAAATGGTTTTTAGCTTTTGAATAAAGCTTACGTTTATCCCTAAAGAATGGTTTCAGGTTTTATTTTTATGTTCAACCTTTAAGGGCATAAAAATAAAACGGGGTTTCAATTAATCCCCTGTATTTCTTAAATTTGCCGAGATATCGAAATTGTTTTTGAATAGGAATGAAGCTAACGTAAATACCTAAAAAGCTTTAATGATTTTTAAAGATTCGGTAGTTTAGGGGGTGGAAATATGTAACATGTTCCAGAGTTCCCGAAAAGCAGATATTACCACAGAAAAGTAATAAAATAGTTGTCACATTTCACCGTTCTATTAATAGATACTTTTATCTCTTTGTGTACCGGCCTGTAGATAACGCATTTTTTAAAAGGATTCTGACGACTTATTTGGAGTAGTTTTTTTCGAACACTGGTAGGGTTCGTACCCCGTGTAAGGCAAGGCGACGGGGAACTATTGTGATATTATACTCATATATTAATGGCAGCTGGCAAAAGAGTTAATTTTTTGTTTGAAGTACAAACATTTACGGTGGTTTCCCCGTGCGACGTAGACACCCACTAATTGTTAAAGAGGGTTCAAATGTATAGTCTCGATATCCTCGATGACTCATACACCTCGTGAGGTATCGTTATGCTTTGAGGGTGAAAAGTCGTAAAATGTGTTTTCGCTATGACCTCAATATCTCGTTAACACGATAAACTATTGTTATAGGTTTTCTTCAAGAATTCCTCGCAGGAAAAACCGCGGCCGGGCAGCGATCTGTCTATCTACTTATTATATATATATATATATATATATATATATATATATATATATATATATATATATATATATATACACACACACCTACATAATAGGTAGGGACCCCTGTTTCTCGCGAAAAGAATTTTGTCCCACTTTGTTTCCGTGCCTTACGTGCACATCTGCAGTTCTGCTTCGTGGTCAGTGATTGGATATTTTAATCTTCACGTGCCTTGGGATTCTATCGGCAAATCACAAACACGTGGTGTTGAAGGAACGTTATTGTAATTGGCTAAGTCAAATGATACACGGCTCTTCACATGTGCCAGTGACTATGAAGCAGAATTGCGGTTGTGTACGTAAGGCACTGAAACAAACTGGGGCAAAATTCTTTTCGCGAAAAACCGGGGTCCCTAATAGTAAGTAAGATATCTGTGGAGAGCAAGAGAGGACTAACTACACTGCTATGTTGCCAAATTGTGCCTGCAAAATGGCATCGTAGAACATTTTGTCATTAACATTTGCGTCTCCAGTTAGCCCTGGATTCGCGTGTTGTGTTTATTATGAGTAGAGCCCGGAAAAATTCGCGGATTGAATGACCTGCATGTTAGAATGCGTTGTACTATGCATACTCAAGCCCCAACCATTTGTCAACTAGCTGCTACTCAGTGGAACAACAGACAATGAACGAATAGACGGGGCTTGAATGAGCATAGGACAATGGATTCTAGCATGCAGGTCTTTGAATCCGCGAATTTTTCCGAGCTCTAATTATGAGATTGTTTCTGGACAACCCGCACTTGTGTGTAATATATATATATATATATATATATATACACACACACACATATATCCACACATACTTACATACGGACTATGGATACACTAATTCGTATTACATCATGGTGATGACACAGGTTCGATTTCTGACTAAATTAACAAAAAAAAATCTGTGTTGTCACAGAGACATACTATTTTCACCGTGAAAACCTTAATTATTTTTGTGATGATCGTAATTTTGATAATTTGTACGAACAGAAAAAAAGTGAATAGCGACTTTGACACGCACTTACATATTAACTATAAAGCATAATTAAAAATAGGTTGCAGTTATTCATTTACAGCCCGAAATTTGAGCGGTACAATAATCCACTCTTTTCGGCGATCTTAAAATGCGGTTTTCTTGCAAAGAGAATTCCATGAACTTAAAGTGTATTGATCCCTATCACCTTGGATTTATCTGTTTCTTCTCGATAACTTCTGTTCCTGTCGATGTATCAAAAATGTTGTCACAGCAAAGCATAGATACAACATAATCGATTTTCTGTAATTGTTGGAACCATAATATATTAATTATTTTGCAACGGGAAACAGATGAAAAGGAAAAATTGCTTTATTTACGGGAGCGACTACAAAGGCCGCAACATTAACAGAAACAATGCCATATGGATTCCAAAAAGTGAATGAAACAATAAACTATGCTTCGTCAGCTTGAAAAAAGTAAAACAAAGTGTATATTCTCTTATTTATAAGAAAAACCGTAAAACCGATCTGACAGGGATCAATCCCTCTTAAACGTCCGGTCCGTGTGAAATAAGCCACACACTAGGTGTGACGCGCGCTTCGAAACTGTGCTTGTCCAAGACTGAGAGACGTCGGTTCAATAAGGGCGAACCAGACAAGATCTCCGTATTCTAAGCCGCCTCTATGAGCAAGCGAATGAACTAGCGTGCAGTCTACCCTCTGGGCGTCGAATCGTCTCTTGTGACTTTCAGCGCTGACCTTGTCTTTTCACGACGTAAATTTTTTATTGGTCTTTTACGTCTCGCCGACAGCTAAGGTCATTATAGACGGTTCCACACAACTTTACACTAGGGCAGGAACTGGGAGAGGAATCGGCCATGGCCTTTGTTGAAGAACCCTCCTAGAATTCGCCTGGAGTAGGAACCCCGGATTTTCGCGCAAATATTTCCGTGTCAACATGTTACAGTGCCTTACGTGCACATCTGCAGCTATGCTTCATTGTAACTGTCTACGCGGGCAAGGCGGCCTGGCAGCCAGTTTTATAATAAAATGAAATCACTCACTCATTCACCCACTCACCCAACCACTCACTCACTCATTATTTTACTCGTTCACTCAATCACTCACTTAATATCTCATCATTCACTCGCTCATCAACGTACAGCCCGAACGCTTAACTGAGAGACATGAAATTTTGAGGTGTGGCTTCCCCTTACGACGTAGGCACCCATGAAGAAGGAATTTTTCAAAATTCGGAATGTGTTTTCAACGACTTCTAGATATCTCGTTAACCTAGTGAGCTGCCATTATTATTTTTACTTCAAAATATTGCGTGAAAAATTTACATTACCCAATTTTTCAATATTTCGAAATTGTAAAACTAAGGGGGTGAAACGCTCTAAAACGTGTTTTCAATCAATCCTCCATTTCTCTTAAAACATTTGAGATATTTAGATTACGTTTTACTTCGGAATGTTGCTTACGTAAATACCTAAAATGTAGATTTACGATTTTTTTATTCAACTTAGATTTAGGCTAAATAATGTATAAAAGTTGTATATGTTTCCATTTAATTCTACATTCCTCTTAACCAGTTGAGATAATTGGGGCGATTTTCAGTTAAAAACTAAGCTTACGTAAAACCCAATAAAATTTCAGGTTTTTTCAAAATTTTACAATTATTGAAGTGAAAACACGTAAAACGTATTTTAGCAAAATGCCCTAAATCTCTTCGATTAAATATCACGGTAATTTATGCTTTGGATGACTGCATATTCTATATCACACCGTTCCCACGCCTTAGTAGTTGTATACTTCAGTGACATTGAGGAGACTGATTACGACGGGGATAACTTCGTTTGTAAACCGGTCAATGCAGGACTCTCAGGGAGTATGGCTAGCAAGAATGAACTACAGTACTGTTTACCAACCTCTATGCACATAGTAAGTGCATTACACTTTCATTTGTAGAGCTTACAACCTTGATGCGCCTCCGGGGAGAGGGGATATGATGCACATTCATTAGAGACAGTTGGTCGATTATTAACTATTATATTTGAAGTATTTAATTCCGATGCCGAAGCCATAGTTTTCCCCTCGGCGGGTTTCAAGTGCTCCGTTTATGCACTCATTCATCAGAGCACAGAACAAACCGCTGAACCCCTAGAAGTATGACAATTTAAGATGGCTACCCCTTGCGGCATAGACATGACTTTTATTTTCCCAATATCTTATAAACCTGGTTAGGTACAAGCCGTAGCCGGGGCTTGGGGGGGGGGGTTAGGGGCAGAATTCCTGGCCCCGGCTTGATGGGGCCCCGACCCCTTGCCCTGAAATCCGAGGAAAAACAATTAGATTTTTTAAAGATTTTATTATTTTTATTTTTCAGCTATTAAACACGTCAATCGAAAATTGAACTTGTACTTACCGTACAAATAAGAATTATTTAAACGTGCGAAAATTACTTATGCAGGTAAAAACTTATCAATATGGGTACATAATTGCCATCTAACGTGTGTCTTTGAGCTAAATCGTATAAGTGAAAGTGCTCAGTGGGAAGAATAACAACACTGAACTATTGATTCAACACAACCCGGTACAGATGGTGCACAGTGTGATTTTCTGATCTTGAACTTCACAAGGGATTTGGCCCGAGTTCCTACTTTTCCACGGTTAATTATTTTTTAAAAATATAAACGGGAGCTGATATCGTAAAACCGTTCAGTAACTTAGTCCAACGCAATCCGGGTTCAGTTCCCGGCGGGGTCGCTCCCCGGATTTTCAATGTGGGAATCGTGCCAGACGATGCCGTTGGTCGGCGGGTTTTCTCGAGGATCTCCTGTTTCTCCCGCCCTTTCATTCCGGCGCTGCTCCATACTCACCTCATGTCACCCCTCACCAGCGCTTAAGACTTCGATGTTAAGTGCTGACCAAAATCTCTCACTCACTCACTCGTTTGGGTGTAAACAACAATAATGTTGAAATCCGAGAATATTGGGCCCATAAGGAAAAAACAACCACTGTGTTTAGTAATTCTTGATTAACTGTTTGACATAAATAATAATGGAATCTTTTATCAATTTGTCATGCAGAATCATTGCAAGCGAATTGTAGGTTAACTTTCAGGGATGATTACAAGTATAATATAAGATGAACACGTAGGCATAACACTATTATGATCTCCAAAATTCATCACAAATATCTTATATGCCTTAACATTGCCACATTTACTAAAAATATTTTGAAACAGAAGTTTCCGCAGAAAATCGAAGAATAAAATGTAGCATCTAGCTCACCCCATAAAAACGTTACCACTTCAGAGTGAAGAAGAGATTTAAGGGGCTTTTTCAGGTCTTGAGAGCAGATGATGAGTGACATGATGTTAGCGTGGACGTGGAGTATCGCCGGGGATGATGGGCGAGCAAAATGGGATATCCCCGAAAAAAAAAAACACCACCGGCCTACCGCATCGTCCCGGCACGATTCCCACTTACGAAAATCCGAAAGACTTCGACAATAATTGAACCCTGTGACATTCTTTGGAATACAAAATGTGTATTAAGTTTACACTAATTAACAAATTGTCGGCAATAACTTGACGTAAAATTTATTTATTCTAACATTACGGGCCAGGCCTTCAACAAACCTTGCTCTAGGCCTGGTAAGGTATCGTTATGCCTCGGCGGGTTTGAAGAGACTAATTTCGGCGTGGAAAACTTTGTTTGAAACCAGTTAAAGCATATAACCGAAAAATATAGTATAACCATTAACCAATATTGTATACAGAATTACTGTTTACATTATTTCACGCGAGCAAAGCCGCGTCCGGACAACTAGTATTTTATGTTTAGTTTAGTTTCAAAACTATAAATGTGCCATAATTTACAACCGACGTTTCGCAATAACAAATTCTGTTCGTATCTAGAGTCTATGGTGTTCCCCGTGGTGAATCCAATCCCAAAATTTTGACGTTCGAACGATGAGTGTGGTTGTGAATCCGGCTTGTACGCGCCGGCTGGTTTGTAGGGCACGGATTTTCCTTCCTTGCCCGGGACAAGGCAGCACCACAGATGATATGAATCGCTCTGGCCCGGGGCACGAGACGCCCGCACTCCACGGCGCATGCTCACGAGCTGTGCGGACCGCCCACCGGCCGCGCTAGCTCCTCCCCCTCTCCCCTGCGCAGTGAGGGTGGACTCGCCCGCTCGCCGCCAGGCGGCTCTGCAGTCGACCGCCACCGGGCCAGTGCAACACGGCAGCCGCGCGGGTGCACACATATACAACTAGTCGCTCCTCCTCTCTGGGATGCGGCCCAGCAGTCGGTGAAGTGATTACCGGACACTAGGGTTTTTATTATTTTTTTTATAATTTTACTTTAAGTTCCTCGCAGAAGAGATCGTGAACCAGCCGGCACCATGGATACATCAGCCACCGGTATCGTCCTCCTACTCATCGCTATCTGCATTCCCTCAGGTAATTTGTGAGACAGTTGTGAGTTTATCTACTTCCCCGTTGGCGGGAAAGGAATTTCCGTGCGCTATCCCGAAGTATGAAAAAACTGCAGTTGTTAGTTACGATTTTACAAATTGTGAGTATTTAGGCTTCGCGCGTTAAATGCTATACGGTGCTAATCTTAATTTTATGTGCAACAATGCATTAAATATTAGGATATAGGAACATTGTCTTATTCAGTTTTAAACGAATTCGTGGTTTTATGCATTACAACAGTGACACCTGCTTTTCCCGCGTCTTCGTCTTGACAATATTCATACAAAATAGCTTGTTACTCAAATTACATTAGTATTTACCCTTCAATCATTTTATATTCAGATACTGCTGTTTGAAAACCTCCTGGCGACATCTTTGCTAAAGGCAGGAGAAATATCGACATTCGTCAATGTTCTGGAAGTGCAGTGTTGCCACCGAAGCAGAGAAGGCGTCATGCAAACGAGGCAGGGTTAAAAAGTCACGGACGTTGCTTTTAAACACTGTAAACGCGCTCGTGCTAGCTTAATTTACTTCGTACAACTAAATCAGAAATGATTTTTGTCTTCTTGCTGGCTGGGAAAGCTTTCAAGTGTCCTGACTGAAACAATTTATGACGTTCGGTGCACTTAGTACTTTCTTGCGCAACACACCCCATGGATGTTGCCTGATCGATTCAGGTTGGTACCGTATAATCCCTCTGAGAGATTCAATCCTACATTACGTTTAATAAAATTCGAGTTTAACAAATTTTCACTGCAAAAAAATGTTCCGTTGGTTAACATAGGTTACTCTAGCTTTGCACTTGTTCGTGTAGCTACTTACCGGTGAATTATAGTTTTTTATGTAGGACTAAATTTTGTTTTTCAACAGGTCTACCTTATTATCGGTCGTATTTTCACAAAATTACGTATTTTACTATAACACCGTTATAATTTCCTTCATGCCTACGCATTAAACAACGAAGATGTAATTCAGTTAGAGATGTAACTAATTTTTATTTTTATTAAGTTAGACCTCTAAACAGTTGAACTGTATTTTTATATTTCTTTATTGTGCTATGTGTTTTGGTAACATCTTCCGAATGATTATTTTAACACACGAATCTAGACGCTACGTCCTAGTCTTAAGAGAAACTTTAATATCATAAAAAGTAAATACAGAACCTTGGTTACACGACCGAAACTGAACATACTGTACAACGTACAAGTTATATGTACTACGCCATTGTAAATTTTTTCTAGTGGTCCTACAAGTTCTGCATATAAAATCAAAACACAAGCATCCTTTCCAAAAAACACTGAAAATCAGATAAAGTTTTACCTAACCATAACAAATATTAACAAATGTTATTCAAATATTAAAAAAAGTTAGTCAAATATTTTACTGCTATCGAGTCACGAGAAAAGGGTACTCTACTTATATGGAGACACAAGTACAGTACCTACTCGACATGGTCAATTCAGCTTTTTTATACTTTTGGGTGTGTTATTATTTAGAGTTTCGGTAGTATTTAGTTTGAACTTAGGCAGCAGTCAGTGGTTTTTAAAATCATGAGGAATAAGAAACATTCTGTCATTACAATACTAATATTTTACGTTATGATTCATGGACGCAAAAGCTCAGAATATAAAATGTTATTTATACATGGAACACCCTTATGATTAACTTCGTGGCTAGGCCTACTATACTTGGAAATAACTCGATGCATAATTTATTAGTAGGGACCTGAAAATTTTGCGTTTTCTTTTGGGTACATGCTAGAATTCAAAGAGCTGTGGGTTAGTGTCGCTTTGGCCATTAGGCCTTGACTTATTTGACACCTAATAGAAGGGGATGAGCCGATAATAAATTAGCAAATAAATTAATTTCCAATTATATATAATGACTGTAAGATAACAGCCAATGAACAGTTGTTGTCTGCAAATATTCGTGGAGGCTAGCGTACAGGTTATTAAACCCGCGAATTTTTCCAGTTGATATTTATTAGATATCTCGCAAATGTCACGTTATATAACAACGGACTGGACTGCAAGTTACTTTGCGCTCATCTGACAGTAACTGTTCGTCGAGTGTGACGAGCGTGAATGACTCCAACTAGATGAATAGGAACCCCTAATTTTCGCGAAAAGAATTTTGACCCACTTAGTTTCAGTGACTTACGTGCATATCTGCAGTTCTGCTTCATAATCAGCGATTGGACGTCTTAGCTCTGACGTGTCTTTGGGGTTTTACTGGCAAATCACAGACTTGTGAAGTTGTCGTAACGTTATTGTGATTGGCAAAGTCAAGTGAGAGACTTCACGTCATAAAGATATGCTGACAATAATCATGAAGTAGAACCTTCAGAACTATCATTTCACATTTATTTCCTCTAATATCGCATTGTCGTTCGGTTCTGACTTTCACGTCTCTAATCTAGCTCATCGGAAAGTTAATTCAAAGTCGATTGAATAATGTGTACCGAACAACCAACCAGAGAGGGAAGCGAGTTAGTAAAAACGTGGTAAAAACCACGGAAATAGATACAACTCGGTTAACGTAGCAGGTCTGAAGATAAGTTCAATGCTCTGTGCGAGACTCGAACCAATGACTCACAACGTTTAGGAGATGGTAGTTACTCTACCCAAGTGGGTCATCTAGAGTGGGTAGGCCAGTGAGATGTCAGTTTTAGTTCATGCTTCCAGAAAATATTCGAGGGTATGTCACGTTGTCTATGTACAAAAAATACATAAAAAAACAAACGTCTGTAACGTATTTGTTCGTGTACTATTCATCGGGTTGCGTTAAAACTTTGATAAGTTGTGACCGCGTGTGACAAAAAAGTATGACATATATGAGAAAAGAATGGTAAAAAAAAGGGGAGGGTCAGAACTGGGTACCAAAATTTTTAGTCAAAACATTTTCTTCCTCAAAATATTTAAAAAAACGTTCATTAATTACTATCCTTAACATAATTTTGCACAATTTAGAATGACCGAATAAATTTTTTTGTGAAACTCAGTCAAAATATTAAAGTTTTCTCAATTAACAATTAAAAAACTATTGAAAAACAAATATCATTCATATATTCATAATCATGTTCAGTTCATAACAAATCATTATCACACTTACTACGGGAAGCGTAGAAATTATATAACTTAGTCGTACAGAGGCACAGTAATGAAGTTAAAATTTTGAGTAATTACAGTGGTTCGTGCCCGCCATATTTTGATTAGCGATTAGCCATGAAGATGAGCTGCTGATATGCACATTAGATACTAAAACAAACTCAGTGTGGAAAACATCCACTTAAGTTGGGTGTGAAAATAGAAACAAATCGATAGTTCGTTATATTATGGTTGCTACGTAACATCTGCGAAATTCACGAATGTAACTTAGTAAGATTTCAGCTAACGTCCGTCAACATATTCCACACAAAATATTTAGTAGCAAACGATGGCGTGCAGTAATTATGTAAAAAATACTGATACAATATTGATCAATGTGCGAAAAATCTAACCAACCGCATATTTGTTCTACGTTATGACTTCTGACTGAATTTTGGTTTAGTAAGATACATGGGGGGCTGGCCAGAGACCCAGACGAAAAAATAAACAGTTCCCATCAAACATTCTCCAAGCCGTAACTTACAAAGACGTTTAAAGTAAACGCATACATCCTTCCGCGGCTTAACAACGGGAATACTGTGTGATTTTATTTAATGAAAGTTACAATTCCAAGATAAACTTTCGCGAAGTTTTCTACTCGTTGAAGTCCTTTCTGGACACAAGTAATTTAGCAATTTCCTAATGTTTTAACCCCTATGGTCTCAACCTATGTAGGAGTTTATAACATAAGTTAATAAACAAATTAATAAAATAAACAATTTCAATGTCTGCGCAACTATTTTTCAACTAAACCGCTTACAAAGCCGAAGTATTTTTAAATATATACTGTCCAACTGCTCAAAAGGGCAATTTAAGAAATAGCCTACTGGCGGATCGTGCAACATGTTACTGACTGTAAAATATTGTCTACTGCCGACAATTTACCCATTTTTATAATTTATTTGTGACGCATACCGAATATGTATGTTGCAAAGATTTCGAATGAACTAAACGGTATGGTAAGATGTTGGTAGTATGCTATTGCTGTACATCTTCATGCTCACTTTCCTGTGTAATAAGTATGCCCATATTACTAGGCTTAAGGCCATAATCATTCATTTATTTCAAACAACTGCAAATAACTCGAAAATTTTTTTATTCAAATGCTTTGAAAAAATTTGAGACTGTGTACAGCCATACGATACACAGTTTTGCCAGAGCATTTTTTAAAAATTATGTACCAATACTAGCAAAAAATTATCTTGCTTAATTTTGTCTTATTTAGACAACAAAAGGCGTGATATTTCAGGAGCAAGAACTAAAATCCATTTTGTGTATTACAACATAAAAATTCAAATTTAAACGATGATGTATAAATGTTAAAAGTGTAAGGATGAATTGATATATATATATATATATATATATATATATATATATATATATATATATATATATATATATAAATTAGCGTTAAAAAAATTTTCTAATCCACTGCAAAACTAAAGAACGAGGCCTTAAGAGCGTTCAAGTGGGGACAAATTGTAATTTTATAATTGTATGAAATAGTGTTAATTTTGTAGACGTAATTTGGGAGTACAATAACATCTTATAAAAAATTAGCTCAGCCAATTTTTCCATATTGGCACTTCAAAGTCAAAATTTGCATTTTTTTTTTCGTTCTTATATGTCGCAAATCCAATGAACATAATGAAATAATAAAAAATTAAAACTGCATATTACGGGCCATTACTTAACATGTTTTTATAATCCGTTATAAAATATGTTGGTGTTTTTAAAGAAGTGTAGAAAAAAGACAAAAAGTTCAAAATTTCAGCAATTTTTTAAATGCAAAAATTTTTTGTAATGCATTTTATAACATGTCAGTCAGTAGTTCATAACACATTCCATTTAATTATGTTCATTGGTTTTTGCGGCTTATAAGAACTACTAAAAACGTGCCAATTTTTACTTTGAAGTGACGTTATGGGTGAACTGACTGAGCTAATTTTTTTTTGTCAGAGGAAAATGTACTCCAAAGTGACGCCTACAAAACTAAAAATATTTCATACAAATATAAAATTATGATATTTTCCCGCTTGAACACCCTTAAGAGGTATTTGGACGTTAGTTTTTTTTTTTTTTTTTTTTTTAGTTTAAGGCACTGAAACGCGGGAAGTGATAAGTCGACTCATATACGTCCGTTAAACACCGTTTCGCCTCTAAGCACAGAGAACTAAACTAGTGTGCAGGGTTTTCGTAGAAGGTGTTTTTCAGTGGGACTTCAAGCGGTGACCCTATGGTTTTATTTGTATAAAATATGTGCTTAAGTCCAACACAGGTCTGTATCATTTTGTTTTACGATTACGTCTGGTATTTTTCCAGCTATAGCAATGTCAAAAAGCATTTTTTTTTTTTACTATTTTTGAGGATCTGGCAATTGTTTTCGCTAAACGAACAATATTATTTTTAAATTATAGTTAGTTTGAAGCGTGTCTTCTTTTCGTAGATAAACGCATTGTAAACATGTTCAATATTTATACATGAAAAAATACTTCCTTTATCATGCTAAAGCACAGCTCTTGCACCAGGTTCAATAACTCATAAGGGCGTTCAAGTAGGGAAAAACTCATAATTTTGTATTTGTATAAAATAGTGTTAGTTTTGTAGACATTAGTTAAGAGTACATTTACCTCTAACGAAAAAAAAATTAGCTCAACCAGTTTTCTCGTAATGTCACTTCAAAGTCAAAATTTGCGTATTTTTACTTCATACAAAACTTCAAAACCAGTAAATATAATGAAATGGAAAAAATCACATCAAAACTGCACGTCACCGTCTACGGCTTGAAGCATATACAAACCCATTATAAAATACTGTTGTGTTTAAAATAAATTCCTAAGAGTACCAGAAAAATTTCAAATTTTGAAATTTTTTATTTTGCACAAACCTTTTTTGTAACGGGTCTTATATGCTACAAGTCATAGACAGTAGCACGTAGTTTTGATGTGATTTTTTCCATTTCATTATGTTAACTGGTTTTCAAGTTTTGTATGAAGTAAAAATATGCAAAATTTGACTTTGAAGTGCCATTACGGGAAAACTAGACGAGCTAATTTTTTTCCGTTAGAAGTATGTGTACTCTCAAGTAATGTGTATAAAACTAACACTATTTCATACAAATACAAAATTATGTTTTTTCCCCACTTGAACAACCTTAAGGACGCTGCCTATCTCAGAGCTCTGGTAATAGTAAGGACAGGGTTTTACATGTTAAATTAAATTCGGTGGGACTCGGTCACGTTTTATGATATCACTTCCGGACAAAAACACTTTTCTGCAATTGGGAAGAGGAAAATATTGCTAAATGAATAAATTCGCAGGGAAAAATATATTGTGAATACCCATTTTCGAGTGTTTTCAGAACTTAAAATTGCTTTTCTTCTTATAGTTTTCAGGGTAGTGAAAAACTGTCTAAAAGATTCTTTATAGGTAGTTGGGCACGGTCGTAGAAGAACAGGCCTGGACACTCGCCTATCTAACAATGCATTTTGCTTGACCCCCTTGTTGTTTGACTGTAGTTCGTCAAGTTACCGAGAACGTCGTACTTTTTGGCGCTGTTTTCCGGGCAGTCGGACTCAAACGCTGGCCACTTTTTTCCATTGTTAAATTTATAAAGTAAATAAAGATTTGCTGGAGCCTTTTCTTAAATTTGTGAGCGAAGAAAGTATTTCATAAATTGATAAAAAATACGTTTTGATAAATTGTTTATCTTAGTGGAAAGGAAATGGGCGGAGTTTAGTCCGACCGCCGTAACATCAGCGCCAATAAAACACAATATTCTCGGTAACTTGGTGAACTACAGCCAAACAACAAGGGGGTCAAATATCCAGGCGAGTGTCCAGACCTGTTCTGTAGATAATGTGAGCACTAAAAATTTTACCTTTGAAAAATATCACTAGCCGTTGTTGCACATAGTTAGGGCCCGGTAGTTTTCGCGGAAATATTTTTGCAGCACTTTGTTTCAGTGGCTTACGTGCACACCTGCACCTCTGTTTTGTGGTCAGTGATTGGATGCCGTAACATACAACGTCTGGAGGTTAAACCCGCAAATCACAGACGTGTTGTGTCACAGTTATCCGTGTACTGATTGGCACAGTCAAATGAATAATAACTCTACACAAAAACACTGCTAATAATCATGATGTTGAGCTACAGGTGTGCACGTAAGACACTGAAACAAAGTGCGGCAAAAATATTTCCGCGAAAACTACCGGGCCCTACATATAGTTTAGCATTAATATTAGCCTAGTTGCCTTACTGCTTGCATGGTTGGAAACGAATTAACCGAACGTAGTTCCATGTATTTTTCTATTTAACTCCAACACTTCTGGAATAAACGCAATTAAAATGGACATATCTTAATTTTATACAATTAATTAACTTTGTTTTATCAAACTATAAAGTGATGTGTCCAGAGATGTTAGACATTTCCCGTCGTTAGCCGTTACGCACTTAAAGATACGAATTGGCCGAAAATAGAACTCGAGCAGGAATTTTTTGAGAGCTCACTTATCCCGACTCGAACCAACTATAGCAATATGCGCGGCACTGAGATAAATAAAAACGCCATTGTTGGCGTATATGTAGCTTCTACACGTACTCAGCGGCATAGAAAATAGTAAAACCCTATGCTTGGTCCCGGCGCGGCTGTGAGGTAGGCAGCGCCCCATCTCCCACGCCCTGACTCCTCTCCTGTCCCTCAGGCACGTCTCCTTTGTGTTTGCGCCGCGCGTGCTGGCATGTACTAGCAGACGTAGAGTAGGTGCGCCTGCCATCTTGTAAGTCGACATCTTGCTCTTCCGTGTTCACGACTTTAGGGCCTGTTTTACGACCTCTAGTCAAATGTGTGGAATAGCTATCTTCTAGTTAAGCTAACTAATAGTTAAATCAGTCCGCCTGTATTATAAACGTTTCCATAGTTAAGTTATCTCTGAGATAACTATACGAAGGTTCTGGTTTGGTATTTCGGGAGTTGGCAATAAAAAGCACCATTTTCTAGGACTATAGTATTATGTTATATTTCAAGGCTGACTATTATTTATGTCACATGCAATGTTTACTTTTACCATGTGCTAAACATTTTTTATTCTAGTGTTGACGTAAATAAATAGCGAAAAAAATACCTGTTTCAGTATACTGTATATAGAAAATTGTGAAATAAATATTCCCACTAATTCTCTTGATTGAAGAGGGTATTTATATCACATCTTCTGCCGACTCGTTTTGACTTCACATTACATTTGATTGAAGAGTGAATTTTTTAGGATTATCTTTATTTTCGTAAGACTTTTAATGCACTGTTTCTTACCTGACATAATTTGTTTGTTGTATTCACATATCACACCTAACCTACCTTAGCGAACATTGAACTTGCAAATCGCCTAGGCTATGTTAAATCTGTGACCATGCATAGTTCTACGATTGCCATGCACATTTGCAACATAACATTAGTACTGAATTATTTATATAGGTCATTCGGAATCACGGCCGTAGAAGAACAGGTCTGGACACTCGCCTGGATATTTGACCCCCTTGTTGTTTGGCTGCAGTTCTCCAAGTTACCGAGAATATTGTGTTATATTGGCGCTGATGTTATGGCGCTTGGACTAAACTCAGCCCATTTTCTTTCCGCTAAGATAAACAATTGATCAAAACGTATTTTTTTATCAATTTATGAAATACTTTCTTCGTTCACAAATTTAACAAAAGGCTCCAGCAATCTTTATTTACTTTATAAATTTAACAATGGAAAAAAGTATGTAATTGTTTTGTTGTTCTGTTTGTACACGATCTATTGTAAGCCGGCCACTAGCCGAATACTTCTTGGGTAAATAAAAAATAAATAAATATAGTTTTTTAGCTTTTCAATGGCAACGACTTTCCCTGATTCGCCACTATGTAGGACAAACCAAACGTACCAGGGAAAGCCATTGTAGTTAGAGAGCTGAAAGTAGGGAGAGGAAAAATTCTGAGTGTTAAATAGCCTGCATATTAGAATAAACTGCCCTGTGTATACTCAGGCCACTGTATATTCCTCCATTGTCTATTGTTCCAGTTAGCAGCAGCTAGTACACAATGGTCGGGACAGTTGATTCTTACTTGTAGGTCATCGAACTCGGGAATTATTCCTCTCCTCAGAGAGATATTAAAATGACTATCTTAGTCATGGATGCCACATCGAAGACCTTCTACAAGAGAGGAATATGACCAAGTCCATTCTCACAAGACACGAATAACAACGAGAAACTAAGGAAACTATGAGGAAAGATGGGCCGAATCCTGTACTTCCGGGTCCGGGGACAACTTTCTCACTAGGACAGCAACCAACGGGAGAATAATTGAGAACTATGAATCACAGCTCTGTAACACAATGGTACTAAATGGTTTGGTCTGCGTTTAGTAGGTTCTATATCATTGTCTCTGCGCCCTCCAATAGATACCACTAAGGACACCCCCTTTTTTTTTTTTTTTTTTTTGCGAAAAGAATTTTGCCCCAATTTGTTTCAGTGTCTTACGTACACATCTGCTTCGTGGTTATTGGCGGCGTGTCTATGTGGAGAGCCGTATATCATTTGACTGAGCCAATTACAATTACGTTTCTACAACAACTCACGTCTGTTGCTGGTAGAATTTAAGGCTGGTAAATATTAAAATATCCAATCACTGACCCTGAAACAAAGCTGCAGATGTATACGTAAGGCAGCGAAACAAAGGAGGCAAAATTCTTTTCGCGAAAACCAGAGGTCCTAATAATAGGCCTAAATTGCGAATGGTAAACAAGAATTGGGAAGAAATTTACAAATTATTTAATATACTAAAAAACCGTAGGTATTGTTATTTCCCTGTTTATTGCCATATGGCGGCGATTTGGGGTTTTGCATATGGTAATTTGTAACCTCCGACGGTTTACCAGGCGCAAAACACCAAAATACGTCACAGATTTTGTGCAGAAAATCGGGTCACATGACCATTTTGTTAGCAAAAAGTGCTAGTTGTAACGCGGGCTAAGAACGACGCGAACGGGACGGGAGGCAGCTCACAGGTTGTTGAACCTAGCGAGACAAGGCGGGTCAGTAGTTCAGCTCTCTCCCGACCACGTCTATTAGGTCCGTGTTCGTGCTGTCCCCCCCCCCCCCCCCTCCTCAGCTCTTTCCGAACCTCCTTCATCGGGGATACCATGCCTTCACTGCTACATACTCCCTCACTGACGACAAAGTGCTTCTACACACACCCCTTGAATATACTACACAAATACGACAGTGCGCATTTGAGCTTTTAATTCTTTCTCACCTGCTCTACCGACACGTTTACATGTTGTGCCGAGTATACTCTTTCATTAGTGTAAACCTTTAAGGGTGTTCAAGTGCGGTAAAATCATAATTTTATATTTTTATGAAGTAGCGTTAGTTTGTTGACAATACTTGTGAACATAGTTTCCTTTTACAAAACAATTTTAGCTTTAATAGTTTTCTCATAACGGTGCGACGAAGTCAAAATTTGCTTGTTCTGTTGCCATGCAAATAGTGAAAGCCAACTGACCTACCTGAATAAAATAATTCACTGTGATATTACATCCCATGAGCTATGAAATAAAGTATTAAAAAGACCATAACGTAGTATTCTGAATTTTTAAAATACAAAAATAATTCACGGGATTTTTTAAAAATATTTTATTGCGTAGCCCGTGGCATGTTATTTCACAGTGAACTATTTCACTTACGTAAGTTAATTGGTTTTCACTATTTGCATGGCAGCAGAACATGCCAATTTTGACTTTGACGCACCGTTACGAGAAAACTATGCGAGTTAAAATTATTTCGTAGGAGGAAACAGTACTCACAAGTATCGTCTAGAAAACTAACACTATTCATATAAATATAAAATTACGATTTTATCGCACTCAAACACCCTTAAGGCGCCCGCCTACCGGCCGTGTGTTTGTGTGAGAGAGGCACGGTGCCAAGGGCGATGTTGACCGGCTCTCACCTCTACCGCAAAACACTGTGTTGTGATATCGTAGATCACTTACCTGACTGACACTTTCAATTGTCACCCAAACTTTTTATAAGTGAAAGTTGTAAGCAAAGAGCATTGCGTGTTTCTAGAGTAGTTCCGCGCGATTCCCTTGAGGTGTTGTTAAGGTATAACAGGTGAAAAAAGCTGTTTTTAGCCATTTAGAGGGTTACCGAAATGATTTTTCTGATTGGCGTGATGCTTTGAAACTACCTTTCCCTCATTTTTTGAAGTGTATTTTCGTACATTTACACAGTGGGCACGTATTTACGAATACACTGCAACGCATTTTAAGGCCTCGCTCATTAGTTTTGCAGTGGCTTCGAAAATATTTTGTTGTCAAAATGAAGCCAAATATTTTTTTTACTACCAAACGGTACATTACTTTTAAATACGCTCCTGCAAAATTGTGTATCTTATGACTGTACGCAGTCTCAAATTTAGTCTCAAATTTTTTCATAGCATTTGGTTAAACAATATTCGAGTTATTTGCAATTGTTTGAAATAAATTAAAGATCATGGCTTTTTAAGCTCGTGGTAGGCGGCACATAATTTTTTCCGAATATTCTACTGTAGTTTACGTTATATTGCGCATCAGTAGGGACACTGATTTTCATGAAAATAATTTCACACAATCCTGAGTGTCTTATGTGCACATAAATAGATGTGCATTGTAGTCAGTTATTAGATCTTTTTAGCTCTCGGCATCTTGGGATCCTACCCACAATTAGCAGGCTTGTGAAGTCGTAGTAACCTTCTTCCTATACTGACTCAGCCAAAATACGAACCTCGCATCATAGATAGGCGTGGTGGTTTATCGCGGCAAAACTTGACTGTTTGCTGGGTTTCAACATACGTTCAGTTTACCAGAAGATGTCTGCCTTTCGCTCGTACGTGCAGCTGCTACCCTATTTGACTGAGCCAATTAGAATCCCGCTATTGTAATATTTGATTCCTGTTAGTGGTCTACAGACAGCTATGTTTTGTCATACGTACATCAGTTGCAAGAAACACAGCGTTTTCAAGGGTGTGTTAGCAGAAAACATTTTCACAATATTTCATCATCTCTAATCATTGATACACGCTGCCAATGACCGTGAGGCACAGCTGCAGATGTGTACGTAACACACTGATACAAGTTGTTGCAACAATTTTTCGCGAATATCAGGTGTCTCTACGCATCAGACGTGCTTAGTGTTGCAATCTGGGGGGAAATACCCATAAGCAGGGGCTTCTGAATTTTCCGAAAAGATTTTTCCACTACTTAGTTTCAATACCTTACGTGACGCATCTGAACGTCAATTTCGACGTCAACGATTGACGCGCCTCGGAGTCCTAGAGCACTCGCCTCCAACCAAGGCCACCCGGGTTCGATTCCCCGCGGGGTTTTTCCCCAGATTTTCCGCATGTGGGAACCGTGGCGAACACTGTCGTCCTGAGAGGTTTTTCTCGGGGTATTCCCGTATGCCTGCTATGATTTGATGTCACGTGGCTGCTCGTAACAGGTAATTATGTTGATATGAATCTTTTACTTTGAACTTAATTGAATGCGTCACACTTCCTTCCGTGCTCTTTCCCTCGTCAGGTTAATAACAGTAAAAATTCAGTAATACTTTTTAAAGTTGTATCTATCTAAGCAAATAACAAAGATCACCTCACTAATGGAGATGTAAAATCGTTTTCATATTTGAAATTAATCTATCCTTAAATTTGTCCGCATCGTAAGTTTCAGTCTTTGTTCGGTTAATCATTTATTTGTTTGTAATTTATGGAGTGTCAATAAATTGTAAAGTCATTGTCTTGATGTTCAAACACGGGACATTATTGCTATAATGTTGCTAAATTTGTACCTTCTCTTAAACTGCAGACAGGATCTTTCGTCTTGTATTTTCATGTTACTACTTACTATTTGTGGCAAATAAAACGTGAACTTTAATTCCGCTGTGCTTATTTATCTTTGCATCCAGCATTTGTTATTAACTTAGGTTTCAAGTTGGTGCTGTTCAACCTTACGTGAAATCCGTACTATTAACTAAGAAACAAGATTTCAAAAACGTACACGTGTACAAAAATTTGAATTTGAAAATTAAACATATGCTGTGTTTAAGTGAAGAGATTTTGGTCAGCGCTTAACATCGCGGTCTTCAGCGCTGGTGAAAAGTGACATGAGGTGAGTATGGAACAGTGCCGGAATGAAAGGGTGGGGGAAGCGGGAGATCCACGAGAAAGCCCGTCGGCCAGCGTCATCGTCCGGCACGATTCCCACATGCGAAAATCCGGGGACTGATCCCGCCGAGAATCGAACCCAGATTGCCTTGGTGGGAGGCGAGAGGTCTGACCACTCGGCCACCGCGGATCCTTCTGTGTTTAAGGGCGGTGAGTTACACACGAATATGTGGTCAGCGTGAACCAAAAAATTTTCATGTTTCTTTTAAAAATCAGTCGAAAATGGGTTTTTTCATTCAAAACAAAACTTGTCCGTCCCACTGTAAGTCATTGCAAGCGCACAACAGCCACTATATACTGAACGACGTAGAGTTGCGAACTGCTGCGTCTGACAAGTTTACTACCTTTGAAGTTTAGATATATCCATAACTAGAGACCCCTGTTTTTAGCGAAAAGAATTTTGCCACAGTTTGTTTCAGTGCCTTACGTACACATCTGCAATTTTGCTTTATGGTTATTGGTAGCGTGTCTTTGTGAAATGACGTATATTATTTCACTGAGCCAATTATAACAACGTACCTGCAACAATACACGTATGCGATTTTCTGGTAGAATCCCAAGGCTCGTGAGAATTAAAATATCCAATCACTGACCGCGAAACGTAACAGCAGATGTCCACGTAAGACACTGAAACAAAGTGGGGCAAAATCCTTTTTGCGAAAAACATAACATTCTTCCGAAAAATGTATATGACCATTTTTTCTTTACTAACGAACGTAGGATGACTAGGGATGATGGTTTATCGCGGGAAAACTCGACTGTTTGCAGAGTATCAGCACACGTACAGCTTACCAGAAGATTACTGACTTTAGCTAGTGCTTGGCACTGTTGCCTTATTTGACTGAGCCAATATGAATCCCGATATTGTAATATTTGATGCCTATTATTGGTTTGCAGTCAGCTACGTTGTGTCAGACGTATATAGCCGATTCATATATATTGCAAAAAACTATATCGTTTTCAAGGCTATGTTGGCACTAAACATTTTCTCAACATATCATCATCTCTAAGAATGACTTGTGAATGTTTCCTATTAATTACCATAATTTGACAGTTAAAATGAACAATAGTAAACCTGCAAAATTTCATTTTCATTTGTATCCCATAGTTTTTTCCCCTTTCGTTTATTATTGGGTAAGGTGGTCATGTCTGGTTTTGAAAGTTAGCGACTCAATTTACCTCGCAATCTATGGAATTATCGTTTGGTAATTGGTCAGTTAACCGGTAGTTGACCTTGAACAGCTGGGAGAGCTTCTTATCGCTGCTCCTCGCAGGGGAGGACGACTGCACATTCTCCGCCAGCCCTCGTGGAGTGGACACTCAGCTCTTCAAGGTCGGTGCATGCGACGTACTGCGCCGTGCACTCGAGTATACTTCACCCGCCCCTCCACACCCCTTCTCTTGGGACAACACTTCTCCTCGCCTTCAGCCGTACAGACCAGCTAGCTGCTCCTCATTACGACTGTTGAATACATTATTCTACAGGTTAGCAGGATAATAGAGTTTATTTTGCCGATAGTAGCTCTGGCATCGCTGAAGCTATTGGCGGGAATATTGCACGAGCGGCTTACATTGGATTTGACGCTGTAGACGGATGCAAATAACTTTTTTTTTTTTACTTTTTAATATTCACGCCGCTATTATTCAGGTTAAACAGAAGTTAAAAATCAATTTTATACTAATAGCTAGAGAGGGTGAAATTTCGCTAATTCAATGACCTGCATGTTAGAATCAAATATCATATGCATACGCAAGTCCCGGCCAGTTGTCCACTACCTACTACTCAGTGGAAAAACAGACAATGAACGAGTAGACAGGGCTTGAGTATGCATATTATATTTAATTCTAACATGTAGGTCATTGAATTCGCGAGGTTTCATCCTCTCTACTAATAACATTATGCTAAGAATTCTAGTATATGTGTTAAACATGTAACCAATGGCTAGGGCAAGGTAATATTAGCGAGTTCAATGACCTCCATTCTAGAATCCAATGTCCTATGCATCTCAAGCCCCGTCTATTCGTTCATTGTCTGTTGTCTGAATAAGTAGCAGGTAATGGACAAATGGTAGGGCTTCGGTATGCACTGGATAATGGATTTTAGCATGTTGGTCGTTGAACTCGCGAAATATTCCTAGTCCTACCAATTCCACTGAAAATACCAGTATGTTTTTGTCATACTTTTTTAATATAACCGCGGTTTCTGTTTGATATTTAAATGATGAGAGCATATAGAGCTTAGTTCTACTACAATATTTAATTTGGCAAGGTACAATTCATTATGGATGAGTTTTACAAGTTTTAATATTCCCCGTTAGATGCGCTGCAGTCTATACAATGAGAGATGGTCATAGGTAACGAGAAAAATTGCACTCGATTTAAATATTTTGCAAAAAAAAATGTATCCATTACGGTTTTTAATTATAATTTTCCAACTACTGAAGCAATTTATTTTCTGTCAGAAAGGTAGCAAACTGGGAATGACACCTGGTTCAAATCCCCTGTACCGATAACAACGCCACAAGTGGCGAAAATTGTTCTTTGCCGAACTTATAACTTTAAGATTCCTAACACGTATTATAATTAACTGTACTTAATGGCAATGGTTCACGGTTATCGTAAATATACTGTATTTTCCCTGTTTCAAGCATTCCTTAAGGAGCATCAACATTTTTGGCATTTAATTATGTAATGTAAGATAAGTGGACTTTAAGTCTCGTTGACGGCGAGGTCATTTATAGACGGTGACACAACTTGGTACAATAACAGCAGCTGAGAGAGGAATCAGCCATGGCCTTTGTTAAGGAAACATCCCAGCATTCGCCTGGAGCGATTTCAGGAAACCATGTAAAACTGAAATAAGGATGGCCTGTGTTGGGGATCTAACCCGGGTCCTCCCGAATGCGAGTCCAGCGTGTTACAGTTGCGCCACCTCGCTCAGTCAAGATCTATTTGTTTGTCTGTTACTCTACTACAACTCTTCATATTATTAGTAGGGACCCTTGTTTTTCGCGAAAAAAAAATTTGCCCCAGTTTGTTTGAGTGCCTTACGTGCACACCTGCAGTTTTGCATCATGGTTATTGGCAGCGTGTCTATAATGAAGAGCCGTATATCATTTGACTGAACCAATTACAATAACGTTCCTGCAACAACTCACGTCTGTGATTTGCCGGTAGAATCTCAGGACTCGTGAGAGTTACAATATCAATCACATGAAAGGCACCGAAACAAAGTGAGGGAAAATTCTTTTCGCGAAAAACAGGTGTCCCTAATTATTAGATAGTAAGTTACTTTCATATTACGTAATATTTTTGGATGATAATAAATAACACAGTTAGGCCTATTCTTATGTTCCAGCAAATGTCTGATAATATGGAAGTAATTTTTTGTCTTAAATCGTAGAAAGGTATAGTAGACTAGCATTTAGAACATGAAATGTCAAAAATGTTATAAATAAAGATGACCGTTTACCATTGCCCTTAAAACGTGCAGTCGCTGTGTCTATTGGTTTTGACTTAAACACTTCTTAATCTTAAAAGATAACACTTGAAAAAAATTAGTCAAAATTGAAAAAAAAAAAAAAACAACAACTATTTTCAGCAATACTGCCAAAAGGATTTTTAATATCTGATCTCGTTTAGTCTTAGAAAATAATTATTGCGAAAACAATTGTAACAGGATATCATGGCCTTAAAATAAAATAGGGTACGTGTGATTTTTGAAGTAACATCCTTTGCCACATTGTTTTGGTATTGTTCGTGTTCCTGCGTTAGTCCACGAGAAGGGAAGAGAGCGAAGCAGGCTCGAAAGCCGGTCGTTTGTTGTATTCCGGCCGGTGACGATGTATATTAGGCTACCCTCACGTCAACCTCTCTCTCCTGACACATCTGGATCACGATCCTTCTCCCCTCTCCTACTTCTTCCCAGCCCTGTTCTTTTCTGCCGACTAACTCTCGAGACGTATATACACGCGCGGCTGTGGAGAAAGAATGTTTTCCCATATGTGGTTTCCGGTCACTGAGGATAATAAAGGCGGTTGTCCACAAAAAAGAAGTGAACATTTTGCCGACACATATTCTTATTACTTAAAGACAATACGTATAGCCACAGAATATTCAGGAATACAGAAGTGAAATAGCAGGTAGGACAGCGAACTCAGTCACACACGCAAGCAAAATGGCTTCGCTGACCAGCAACATGGCGGTGACGCCTACCGCCAATCAGCGTAAGGTGGCTACCCTGCTAGCCGGCAGCCAGGCTAATAAGAAACCTGCCGTAACATTCAGGAGCCAAACAGACATGGGGCTTGTACCAACAAACTCTGGTAGCCAATAAGAGGCGAAGTTCTCCCGTATTAAACGAGCCGTCACGTCATTTCACGTCTGTATTGCTATTTAGTCTGTGGTATAGCCACTGAGTTTTGGTGAGATTAATTTAGCACCAATGGTTATTGGTAGAGACCGGAAAAATTTCCGCGTCCAATGAACCATATGCTAGCCACAAGAATATCTGTGTGCATGTACCCAAGCGAATAACAGCAGTCCACTGGCTGCTCTCTGACATAGCGATAACACGATAGGGACTACATTTTTTTTTTTTTCGTTTATTTAGGCATGCTATTGGCTTAGTGCCCTCCAGAAGGCGTCAAATGAGTGATGGTCTGATTGGGGAAGTGGCACAAACTTAAAGTTGTTTGAATCCTAGCTTGTGACCAAAATAAAACGCGAATTGTTCAGGCGTGTAGTTTCTTTGGTAACATTTCTTCGTGCAGAGACGTCTCTCGTTTGCCTGTGTCAATATAATAATAGTAGTGGTAGTACGGATCGTAATGGCCGAACTGTTAGATCTCTCGCTTCTCACCAAGGCTGTGCAGGTTTGATTCTCGGCGGGCGAACCCAGAATTTTCGCATGTAAGAATCGAGCCGAACGATGTCTTTAGTTTGCGGATTTTGTCGGGTTCTCCATCATTCCGATACTGTTCTATTGCATGGCCCGGAGGCGAAGAGTGGAGTTTAACAAGGCATGCGCTGCTAAGCAGTGACAATACATTTGTGTGGAACATTAGAATGGGAAGGGTACGCACTTCTTGTCTGCAGTAGCGTACAAGTAAGTAGCAAGGAATGAACTATCCGGTGATGACTTATAGGTAGAGACACTGGAAAATCGCTGGAATAGTTGACTATTTGCTAGGCTCCAACGTGATGCATATAACACTGAATGTTTCGTATCGAGATTGACTATGGTTTATTTGAAGCATTGTTTCTCTCTTCAACAAACCCAGTTAGAACTGCACAGCTTGGACACACAACGTGTGTGATTTGCCCCAAAACTGTTCACACGTGTCACGGTTAATATACTACAGTTTATTGGAGAATATCTTAAACATTTTCGCGATTTTCCAGTCTCTCTACCTATAGGTAGGGTCCGGTAGTTTTCGCGAAAAGATTTTTGCCGCACTTTGTTTCAGTGTCTTACGTGTACATCTGCAGCTCAACTTCGGGATTATTAACTGAGAGTGTTTTTGTGCAGTCATTATTCATTTGCCTGTGCCAATCAGTATATGGATAACTGTGACACAACACGTCTGTGATTTGCGGGTTTAACCTCCAGACGTTGTCTGTTACAGCATCCGGCATCCAATCACTGACCACAAACTAGAGATGCAGGTGCGCACGTAAGGCACTAAACCAATGTGCTGCAAAACTATTTTCGTGAAAACTACCGGGCTCTAGTTATCGGCGCATTAATGCCACGTACTCATATTAAGAAATCTATCGTGTTCTTTTGTATCTTCATCGGTGTGTCGTCTATTCTATTGTCTGTGACGTCGTAGTTATCCAGTCTTGTATCCAACACTATCTTCGTCTCAGTATTGTCTGTGCTTGTCTTAATTGTGGTGTCCTGAGTTTTTACAGATGGTTTTGTTTGTCTTTGAACTTTAATGTGTACGCAAGGCCCTGAAACAAACAGAGGCAAAATTCTTTTCGCGAAAATCAGGGGTCCCTAATAATGATTCCACATGTTTGGGTTTCTTTATTATTGGCTCAGCATCCACTAGGTTGTTGCGAATAAGTCAGTGACAAGTAGCGCAAGCGGCAGGAATTTACAGTTGTTGGAATTCTAAAGTGCGTCAAATGAAAACGTGCATTTTTCAGATCCCTAGTCCCGAGTAATCATAGGACGGTGTTACAAAAAGGTACGGCCAAACTTTCAGGAAATATTCCACACACACAAAGAAGAAAATATGTGATATTGACATATGTCAGGAAACGCTTAATTACCACGGTAGAGCTCAATCCCTTACATCTCGTTAAATGTCATTGTAAATGACACTTCGTACAGAAAATGTCCCAAATACCCAACGGATTGGTTCTTTACAATGTACTTTACTTCCGGGGCACCTTCGTTGTGGAAATCTGTCTCGATACAAACGTACTGCGCCACGGCCCTGTGCTAATCCGTACATCAAATGGGCATCTGCCAACTCCGCATTTGTAAACATTGCACTGCCTGCAAAACAAGTACGTGATGAACACTAAGCGAGTGATGCAGTGTGCTTAATGCTACGACTGTACAGCAATGCGTAGTGTGCCAACACAAGCAATGCAGTCTAGATTACCTTTCGTCAAGTGGCCCACCTGGCGGTGAACCTAGGAAATAAAGTCATTGTAAAGAACCAGTCCATTGGGTATTAGGACATTTTCTGTACAAAGTGTTATATACGATGACATTTAACGAGATGTAAGGAATTGAGCTCTACTGTGGTAACTAAGCGTTTCCGGACATACGTCCATATCATATATTTTCTTTCTTTGTGTGTGTGGAATGTTTCCTGAAAGTTTGGCCGTACCTTTTTGTAACAACCTGTATTCACTGATTCCTATCCAGAGTGTGGATCATCGTTAGCGCGGATATGAGAGGCACAGCATCCCACAGGAGCAGTGGCGGTGTGTCAGCTCGTCGAGACTCGAGAGGTGAGCTGGAGGGGAACGGGTTTATGTCGTGACCGACATATCGGTCACGGGCACTCACAAGGAGGCCGCTCGTTGTCCGAGCTCAGGCGCTCCTCCGACAGCTCTCTCTCTCTCTCTCCCTCTCCCTCTCTCTCCCACTGAAGCTGCTTATCCTTGACACACCCTGCGAGCTGCAACTGCAACCACACTGCGACGTTCCCAAACTACCACTCGACGTTAGACGTACCATTTACACGGTATTTGACCTGATATACCATTACATGATGAGCTCGTGTTGGCACAGACTAAATAGTATTGGGTCCACGGTGGTCGAGGGGTCAGACCTCTCGCCTCCCACTAAGGCGATCCGGGTTCGATTCTCGACGGGGTTGGGTCCCGGATTTTCGCATGTGGGAATCGTGCCGGACGATGCCGTTGGTCGGTGGGTTTTCTCGGGTATCTCCCTTTTCCCCACCCCTTTCATTCCGGCGTCGCTCCATACTCACACCATGTCACCCCTCACCAGCTCTGAAGACCTCGATGTTGAGCTCTGACAAAATCTCTCACTCAATCTCTGTAAATATTAATACAGACGTGAAATGATGTGACGGCTCGTTGATTGAATTCTAGCTTGAGTAGAAAATAAAACGGGAATTTGTCAGATCTATTGTTATTGGTGCAGCAAAACTGGTCGACGCCTCTGCACAAAAACACACTGCCAAAAAACATGAATCAGAGCTGCAGTTGTGCACATAAGACATTGAAACAAGTTGCTGCAAAAATTTTTTCACAAAGAAAATATCAGCGGCTCAAGGTACTTATTTTGCTCACAGTTTTCATGTTATTAAAAAAAAGTAGTGTAAACCATTATCTAGCAATGTGGGCGTTTCGAGTTGAAGGAAATGTCAGTGCAGGTTAGATAGGTACTTGAGTCCAACTCAGTTTAACTTAACGTGTAGGCCTACATCGCTCTCATTGCTCTCGCAGGTCTCTGGAGTAGGCAGAGCAATGTAGAATGTGTCACACTGGACTCGAACCCGCGCGCGAAGACAGAGGGGCCCGACCCCCACCCCGTGGTCCGCGATGGTGTGTACTCTAGCGGAGATTACCGGAGGGTCGCAGTGTTGTTTGAGATAGGGTGGCCACCCGCCCCCCGCGTGTTTGCTCAGCGCGGCAATCACTGCGTGGATTGGCAGGGCGTGGAGGGAGTAGGTAAACAGAAATAAGAGCGGGGCAAGTTCCTAGTGATGGGGCTCCGGCGTGCTCTCCTGGGAACCTCTTGTGTTGCTTCGGGCGCGCGCCATCTCCCGTCGCTGCTAGCTGTACCCATGCTCAACCCTGGATCAGCGCACGGCTAGGGTTTGTGAAGGAGCTGGTGGGGGGAGATTCCAACCTGGACTTTTCAAAATCCCCTTGAAGCTGTTGGTCCGCGGTGCCTCCCCTGGGAAAGTTTGAGTCTTTTATATCGGTGGTTGTATTATTATGAATCGGCAGAGACGGGAAAAATTCGTGGGTTCTTTGACCTGTATGATAGCCTCCAAGAATATAAGTAGTACTCTAGCAGACAGTAGCTACTCATTGGCTACACACTTACACAATATGTCTTCATGATTGGCCCTGCATTTAGTTGTTTCTTTATTATTGGCTTAGCGCCATCCAAGAAGTGTCAAATAAGTCAAGACCCAGTCGGGAAACTGATACAAACATACAGTTGCTTGAATTATGGCTTATGCCTAGGGCCACGATTTTGTCGCGAAAAGATTTTTGCCCCACTTTGTTTCAGTGTCTCACGTGCACATCGACAGTTCTGTTTCAAGGTTATTGGCAGCGTGTCTTTGTTCATACGCGTTTCTCATTTGACTGCACCAATCAGAATAAGATTATTGTGACTCCGTACGTCTATAATTTGCCAAGGCAAGTGAGAGTGAAATCATCCAATCACAGACGATGTAGCAGAGCTGTAGGTGTGCACATGACGCATCGAAACAGAATGTTGCAAAAATCTTTTCGCCATAAAATCGTGGCTCTAATTATAAGGTAATGAACCCTTTATCCACTAAATAAAAATATTTGAATGATACTTTATTTTCTGTCCTCCTTAAAAATTTTGGCAGTACAAATAAATCAAAATATTTCTCTTGCTACAAATTAAACACTTTAGCTTAAATGAAAATCGTAAAATAAATTCGATAATCGATTTAATATAAAATACACAAATTAAAGATAACATGTTGGTTGGGTTATGTTAGCGATGAAGAGATAAGTAAATACTTTTCACAAGTTACATATTTGACTACAGCAATAAAAACATAACATAATGCACTAAAAATACTACACGACATTTTTTGCCTACAACTG
>PNEQ01124418.1:0-12782 GCA_003012365.1 Medauroidea extradentata | reverse complement strand
TTCAGAGTTTATCCGTCAATAGTTCTGCCAAAAATATTGAGTTACTTTAATATAAATAGGGTTAGTAACGAAAAAATGTTGGTTTAAAAATTTTTCTTTTCTACCACGGGAATTTTACTCTAATAATAGTCGCATCTTCAATTTTTTGCATCCAATATGGCAAAAAATATGCGACGATTATGCGGTAAAACACGGTAATATTTTCCTGTAAAACTTTGTAGACATGATAGTCTTCAGAACTGTCAAAAAATTGAATTCTTATGTGGCAGAGACTATACAGTATTTCATATGAATGTCAATATACATAATATACATTATATACATATGTATCAACAATTACAAAAAATGCAAAACAGCAGAGAAAGGAATACCAAGATAAAATATACTATGCATTGGTATGGAAATACGTAAGACAAAAAAGAAAGTACTATACCAACAGTGTACACTACCTTTAAACGAAGATGACATATATCAGTGAACAAACTGTACTAGAAATTACAAGTAAAGTCATCAGGGCTTTTGGCGAATATCAGCTGTACATCACTCAACACACATTCGAGAAGCCGTCTGTCACATGTTACGCTACTAGAAACCTATGTAATAAAAATTACCTCTCCGAATAATAAAAAGTTAAAAATATACTGGAAGTACAGTAAGATAAAATACATATTTTCAAACACTTTTCACACCAGTTTTAATAAAGTTTATTATTGAGGATGAGAAGCACTGTCCAGAGGCAACAGGTAACAGCATATTAAATACTTTCAGAGGATCAATAATATGCATCATTCAATAAATAATGAAAAAGAAAAGTAAAAAATTTGAAATGTAACATAATTTCTACCGAAGTTCATTTTTATTTAAAAATAACTCTGCTATTGGAATAAATTTTAGGAGAGTGAAATAGCCATGCATAATTAACAATAAATGCTATCAATCTTCATACAATAATGTAAATAAAAGACAAACAAAAATATAAGTCAAAGAAGGTAGCTGCAGTAAGAAAATAATCATCAGGTCATAAAAATGTTGCATAGCCGGGGAAAAAATTGGATTTTAAATTTAAGTCAGCAGTGGTACAAATTAGGCTGTGTATAAATACAAATATATATTTTAAACAACTGTATTTGCCACAATTTATTTTTAAGGTCTGCCAAACCAACAAAAATCTAGAACTGGAAGACATATTCTTATTACGAATATAGGTTAACTTTAAGTACATTGCATTGGACATTTACATGTTACGTTTGTTATGTATAGTTCTCTGTTATAATTATGTACGTATATACTATTTACAGTTTGTAGGGAACACAAGCACGCAGATAATGATATGATTAGAAAAATGTTTTGGATGACCTATAACACATGTAAAAATAATTTTGTATTTCATTACAGAAATGTATACAACAGTAACGTATTACAAATATTCAACAGTTATGGAAAGGCTATTAAGGATTTTCAACTTATTTAAGTAATTTTATTATTGTATTTAAATTAAAAACCTGTGCTTATAAAACAGTAACTACCAATTACTAAAAGACATGCATAAAATAAGAACTGAATGCATGTGTGAACTTGCTCAAGTGCGCGTAAGCATGTGCATGTACATAAACACCAACAATACAACAAATATACATCCGCAGCTGGATTTGTTGTATATCTGGCTATTATTGTGTAACTGTAATCTTTTAAAAAGTTTCTACATGTGAAATAAACTCATCATCAAACTCATTTTCCATTATCTAAATGCAATACTTAACTCTAAATACATTGACATAATTTGGCGCTGGATGGTCCAAAATCCCAGGTTGGATTTAGTGAGGCTAGTTTTACAAAATTCTAAAGTAGAATTCTCGGCTCCCAGTACCAAACATTAAGCTCTCATTTTATCTTTCCATTAACTGCTGTTCAGCTACTATTGGTCAAAAAGCTCATTCATAAGTACAATGTAGCTAATATAAATATACAAAAGGTACTACTACAATATTTTGTTTGGAAGACTTTAAAGGACTTTTTTAAAATAACAATATATTTAATGTCGTAGATTACTTTGCACAAAATCCTAACGTTCCCCAAACACGACAATTTTCACTCAAGCAAAAACCAACCCCAAGTTGGTAACATAACCCAAAGCATAAAAGGCAACAAAACTGACTGGAAGATTGCATAAATAATTTCAAATGAACAACCAACGCCCAAGATTAACAAAAGTTGTATGAGATACAGTGCAGCTTATTAACACAAGGATGGACAAGCTATGCTTATTAAATTATGCTTCTCACTCTCAATATTTATGAAACAGTTGTTTAATGTTTAATTTTCAACTTTTTTGCTTATTGTTTCCCAACCAAATCTAGAAAAAAAAAAGTGTACACTGCAGGATGCCTGTAACACCAGCCATAGCAAATTTGCATGCTGATTTATATATTGAAGTTTCTTTAAAAAATAATACACAGTTTTAAACACTGTAATATAATTTATGTCATTATTTACACATGAAAATGTCCATATATTCACAATGACGTGGAAGTCACATAAATGCTATAAGAGTCACAGTTTATTTTCACAAGCACTGGGTTAGGCGACCAGCACCTACAAAGACCAGGAGATGCACGTACATTAAGAGAGGAAGGAACCATCAACCACTCATCAGGGGCAGGTCTGCCCTTCACTTTGCTTTCACAGCTCTAGTAGATATAACAATGATATTTGTATTTGGTTACAATGTGATGTATAGTTTCTGGCTTGGTAGATGGACCTCGTTCTCGTCAGGTTACCTCATCATGTCGCGGAATTTCTCCAGCTCGATTATACTAGTTGACAACCTGCAATTTGAAGAACATGTTTGAGCCATTACCTCGTGGTCCCTGAAACCTTGATTTGCATTGATAGTGAAAACAGTTCAACAAACTGCACAAAAATTAATTTGTTTTCTATCCTAATAACACAACAGTATGCATAAGAATGATCTACCACAGACGAGACAGAAGATGTTCATCATTGGGGTTCAAGAATCAGAACTTATAATAATAAAAAAAAATTTTTTTTTTACAAGTTTTAGTTGTTCAACAGCACCTAGTAACTTTTTCACTTAATGTACCAATGACATTTTCCCCCACATTTCAGAGTGTTTTCAGTTGTGAGTCAGCAAATCTGTTAAGTGAAGTTGTTGTCCTGAGTAAGGATGATGGCAGGTATTGTCTGTGTGAGACAATGTTTGTTACATACTGTGTGTTGTTACAGGTATGTATGACGGGTAGTATTCCAGAGATCAAAGAATTGTGGTCACTGTTATTCATTTATTAAAAGAGTCAATTAGAACCAATTTTAATATAAAAGTAATGGTTTAATTAGAGTATTGTTTTGAAAATAAGCCTCCACTGCAAACACCACCATTAAAACTTGTCACACGTCATCGTTCTCTGGGCTAGGAAAACTCGACAGAGAATTTGGGCTTTACATGTCCGAAATAATTTGGCAGTTGCTCAAAAAAGAAATTATGTTTTATTTCATTATAATCACCATCACAATACTTTGTTCCAAATTAGCGCCTTGCAACACTATATGCAAAATAATGACTATTAATGAATCTGTGGCTAATGTTAAGTGAATTACAGTATAAAAGTATGAATGACAATAATGAAACAACTGTAAGTGAGGCAATGTTAAGCAAAGACTTGCTGTACTTTTATTTGTAACAGTATCACATATATAACTATACTAAGCTTGTGATGATAAAAACAGTGGTCAATTATTTCCCCTTACATTAGATGATTAGGGGGGGGGGGTTAAATGTATGACCCCTTTGTTTCACATCCTATGGACTCACGATACAGTAAACCGACTTTTTAAACAATATATATTATACACTACTTATTTCCTGAAAACATAACTTTGTCAATAAACCAGTAGATGTAAAATGCAGGAGGCATGTTTTCAACAAAGTTTACAAGAAAACATGCATAGCCTGCAACAACATTGCAGATTACCAATATAAGATAAAGTTTAAAAATAATTATTTAAAACACAGTATCCAAGTTGAATTGTTAACAATTCCACTTATTTTACATCACAAGTACAGTCGAGAATTGAGAAGCCAAAAACAAGGTGTAGCAGACGTGACACAGAGAAGCAATTTAAATACAATAATGCAATGGTGAAAGAAACAGAAGCACTCCAGGGAAATGTACTACTGTAGTTATTTTTTGTTGAGAAGAATAAAAAGAAGAAAGCTTATTATTTTTATTCTGACAGGATTAAACTAATATTGCCATAAGATAAGACCACCAATCTCAAAAGGGCTCTTTACAGCACACATTATTAAGTAGTACAGAAAAGTTTAATATTCATAAAAAGTATTAATTATTTCCTGGGAACTCCTGCACAACATAGCATTAAACAACAGAATATCACAATTTTTGAAAGCAGTTGTTCAAAACCTCCTAACCCCACCACTACACAAGAAAACATTAAATGAGCAGTTCAAAAGGGTAAGTACTGGGGTGAGGTGTGGCCAGTTGGCAAAGGTTCAAAACCTTTTTTTAAATTACAGTGTTCATTTTCACTCTGCCACTTAAACTTTACTACACACTGGATAATACAATAAACATAATTAGTGCAAAAATTATAGCTTGAGACGGAAAGTAAAATACTGTACTTACTAAATGGATACAGTATTGCAACACACACAAAGCTTGACCGTACATCACAAACAGTAACTAAGCACAGCTCTGATAAAATACATTTACTAAAGAATACAAACAACACTGTGACCTCTTAAGTTAATATATGGCACACTGGTAAGATTTACACACACACAACCCCTACACAAATGCACATACACACATATCAAAATAAACTCCTTTCTAACTCTTCATTCATAAATTTGTTCAAAATTGTTTTATATATTTATGTACATTTATTGAAACTTAATTATGTTACAGAAACACAACATCACAATCAAAATTTTACTTCCATGCATTTCCCACTGTTCACAAGACGACTCCTTCTGCTTCTCAAAAACATTTCCTCCATCTAATCCAGCCTCAAACAACAGCCAAGCCATCTAGAAAATGCATAGCTATAAAGTTTAAAAAATAAAAATTCTGCAAGGTATCCGAACACTAGAGTTAAAGCACAGTTTCAAGATGTCACTTCGTTTCTTCGAAAGAAAGGACTAGGAGACTCCCAGCTAGTATATATCCAACAGCACTACCCGAAATACAGTTTCAACCTTAGACAAGAATCCACATATCAAATTTAGCTGTTGCTTTAAACAGAGCAATACCCATGTAATGGTTCACAGTGGCAACATAGATTATTTCAATTTCACATCATGACACATCAGATAAGAATGTTAATTAGTAAAGATACCAGTATATTTTATGTTATTAGGACATTGTTAGCATGATAGTCACAGTGATTATCCCTCACAATCTCCTCCTGAAAGCATGCTCAAGGGTCTCGAGAACCACAAGAGAAAATTCAGTATCAAGGTGACCAGTTGAACAGCTTCAGTCACTCCCAAAGTTACAGCTTCACTAGTGAATAGGAGAGATTTAGTGAAGTTCGCCAGTTGTTGATACTTCAATGCAGATTATAAACCTCACAATCTACAACTTATATGTTGATTTTCAGGTATTTCCAGCCTCTGCAACCTTAAGAGGGCGTGGTACATAATTCAACGCTAAAAGCATTAACCTATAACTGTAGGTTTCTTGATGCCAACTTGCAAAAATTAAACAATAGCAATCCTAGACAATAGTTTTAGCCAACGTTTTAAACAAAATTGTTTCCAGTGTTACGAACTTCTGAAGCACTATCTCTGACCCCGGAACCTCGTGCATTTAACTGCGGCGCAAGAGATTACGCGTGACGAATTAGTAATTCTGGATAAATATTTACTCATAAAGTTGGCAAATACAATTATCTAGGATTGTCATTGAGTATTTTATCCATATTGGTTTAAAAAAAAGCGTAGAATTCAATTGATGTGTTCCACGTTTATTTATCTACTACTTAAGTGTGTGATATCATTTTATTACATGATGAAGAGATTTAAAGATTATTTAGTGACACCCTAACATTATTCAGGGACAGCCTGTACAGCTTTTTTGAAGTACAGGAAACCACATAAATTCTCAAGTACATACACATGCACACAGACATGCACACACATACACACTCACCAGGAAAAGCACATTTAGAGGATCAACATGAAATTTACTACAGGGAAATTTATCATACACTATTTGTTATAAAAATTATTTTATATAACAGTCCTTTCACATCTTTCATACACACATAATGAAAGGATGACTAGACTTTAAAATGACAACTGTATGTACGTCCAACTCACGGGAAGCAAGGGGATATCGGACTATGTCTGGAGACTATGAATCTTAAACCAATGAAGTAACAGATGTCAAAATCATCAATTTATACAAACTCTTCTATTTAGATGCTAAACTGGTTCACTGTTATGTGTTTACATTGGTTAATACGAGTTTACTAAGAGTTCTCGACCTGACCAGCATTCTCAGCCGGAGTCACTTTCACAACCAGAGCTGTTTCCTCAGCTTTGAGTCGTATCCAAGGTCCAGGGTCTATTTCTACACTAGGATTATTTCTTTCTGGTCTTTTCGGCCATGTTTCTTCAGCAGAATCTGCATCAGTTTGTTTTACCCTGTGTTTGCTGCTCGTACTAGGAACTGTGAGAAATAATTTCTGCTTCCTTCCTGACTTGGCAGTTGGGACCGTGGCAATGGCGTGGTCGAACACCATTTTTTGAGAATTGTTCTTTGTTGTCTGCTAGGGTAAAACGTGTCAGGCAAGAGGCCTGGCGGGGACCTCGGGTTGTTTGCGATGTTGTCTCCGTCACGAGACGTTAGCCTTCAAACACCCCCCAAAGGCTAGGATGTGCTCGTTTAGCATGAAAACGAGTGAAACTATAGTGTTGGCGTCGGTAGAGAATTCTGGTACCGAGGGTTTGGCTTGGAACAGAGGATCGGATGCTCTGGCTGTAGAGGACCGATGCCATAAGACTAAGTATTCCGCCTGTAGAGGCCTTGGTAATAAATTAATGATAAGTTTGTATTGTTTTTTTTAAGGCAGATAGTATAGTTGAAATTTGAAAGGTGAGTTAAAAATTTAAATTAAATCAGTTGTGAGTAATTAAAATGAAAGAGAATGTGAGTTGTATGGTCACTGTTAGTGTAACATACACACATACACACACGCACACACACACACATGCGCATACGAAGAACGATAAATATAATTTGTAATTGAAAAATAATTGTAATAATTATTTTGTAAATGAAACTCATAAATGTCGCCGATTTTAATAATCTTTAATTTAAATGTCCCTTTGTAATCCGTTTGAATAATTAATATCTTGCGCTTCTGGAAATTTTATAATGTTCAATTCAGTTTAAATATTGTTAACTCATTATTTTTAGAATTTAAAATGTTTTAATCAGTTTTTCTTTAATTTTTAATCACCTTTTTCGGCATTCATTTGTCTGTTCAAATTTTTTGTGTTAAACTTTTATAAATTATTCTTTTCCTTTACTAATTGTAGCCAGTTTTACTGAAGCCACAATTGTTATAATTAAATTTTCATTAATTTCTCTGGCCTCAGCTTACATAATTTTTTCAGTCTAGTGTTTAGGTATCTAAGATTTTTATCTCAGGTGTTACATCAGGAAAACACACACACTCATTACTGAGTACATTACCTTTACTATCCTTTTTGGTATCTCTTGCATTAAGCCTAGAAGTGAGTTGCATGATAATCTGGTTTTGACCCAGATATTTTTAAGTTTTTGCTCCTTGAAATTAGGCCGCATTAGTTTCAACTTCTGATTCTACTATAGAGCTATGTTCCCCATACGTCATTCGTGACAATATACATCCTATGCTAGGTGTTTTATTAACTTTTATCATGTCATTGAATTTCACATATGTATTTCTTTTGTGTCCCATTCGTTTAGTAATTTGTCAATTTTACGTCAATTTGTTGAAGTGGAATTATAAGTCTCATTTTAAATACGTACATTTCCCTCAAATTTAAATGTTTACTATGGCAAGTGAGCATATCTACCTACATATTTTTCTATTGACCATGCATAATCAGCCCAGCCATATTTAAATCGTGCATTGCATTCACTTTGTTATTGTTAGTTTACAACCATTTTCTCTGGTTTGGTGTCACGTTTTGTGCCATATTCTGTTCCCTCCATTTTTAATTGACTGTGATTTTATTACATTGTATGGTTGATTGCTAAGGACTGTCGTTTTTTCTTGGCAATGAATGGCGAATGGCTATTATGTAAATTATTTATTAACTTGCCATACACATGGTTCAGCGATGACGGACTATGTATCTCAAATGTGTTATTACAGTAGTGAGTGTAAAAACGGGATGGTGGGCTGGGGGTGGTGGTGAGATTACTAGGAAACTTAATACAGTCATAAACATATCATGATGAGCTAAATTACATGGGATATATGTAACACTACACATGTTTCCATAGAAATGTGGCAAATCAATAAATAATATTAAATTTTGCTTTTTGGATTAATACAACAGACCGCTATCTGCTTCTTATTTATGAAATAATAACACTAAATGTGTCCATTACCACATTTATATGAAATTATATCCTTGCTTACAGTACAGTCGTTTACTAAACACATTTCTCTTTTCCAGGCTTTATAATTTTCCAAACTTAGAAGTTCCACTTTGTCCTTACATTACAATCGTCTGCAATTTTATTGTCTTGCTTGACAAAAGCTATCATCTGCCACAGATATTTTTTTGTTTGAGCATCTTCTATTACAAAGGCTATTTCCCAGCAACAAGCCGACACACGTATTAGGGATAAATATTATTCTTCACATTAACAGCAAAAATTTTTACTTAACACACAATTCCTTGCATAAATTCCTGCATAATTTCGTCTTATTTTAACGAACACTGGCTTAACATAGGGAAGTATCCTTTTTTTTTACAACAGCCTGCCTACTACATGATGTAATAAATTGGGCCCAATAAGCAAAGCTATGTATAAAGCACTGAATGCTTGCAAGCATACTGTGATTATCTTACCTGAACACATACGATGATCTAAAACAATGGTTAGATTAACTATGTATTTTACAATTTCACAAGGAGTATATGAGCATCTCAAAGGTAGCCATAACATTTTTAACAATTTCAAAGAACTAACTCAACCTTGTGAGTGGTCCCTGCTGCACAGCCTTTTCTCACAAACGCACACATGAGCTGACGCATTTGTGTCCCATTCAGTCGTCAGTGGCAAAAAAATCCTGACGTCGTGTAACATCCTTTGCAGAAACTTTCCTCATATGCTCTATATCCACGATGTTTTTACTGCACCTGCAGAATGCATTCTGGCATTGAAACTGGACATAAACTCTGTATAAACTACCACAACATATTTCAACCAGTCCACCTCTCACCACAGGAGGACCAAATTAACTCGTACAAATAAACCAGTTGTTATTCTGTCCAATATGAAGGAACACAGTGGCAAACAATTTATGTTACACATTACGATGTAGACTGTAGGCAAAACCTCAAAGCTTTCACTGAAAACATGCAAAGGGAATTCCCCACAAAAAAGAAGTGAACCACCAGAACAGCTTCCATACCATTTAAAAATCTTTATTTAACAACATACCAGGGCAAATCATGTAAGAAAATCAAAATGTTACGTAAGAAGGTAAGATATGAAATGTTGGTAAGCGTTGATTACAGCTTGGTTTGAGCAGGCTCCTTCCATGAATATTTTTACTATGCTTCAACATTCTACCACATTATAAAAAATAATGATGGAAACAAAGACCATATAGCCTATCAGAACATCTAGTGTACATGAGTAATCACAAGATATTTGTGTTCGTGGCATTTGCATTATCCAGACACACGTGCCATCCCTGTCAGAAGGTCGGCAGGGAATGCTGCAGATGAATGTTACGTGCAATGGTAGATATACAGTTAAGGGCAGCTGCGTGGGCTCATAAGCAACCAGTTAGTTAGAAACTGATGCAATATGTCAGGGATAACTCGGTTGTTTGGATAAGTTCATTTCAACCAGATAATGTTTAAGAGACGCAAGATGTAGACGGCCACCCACAAAACATAAAACATGTGCACGTCTCAGAAAATCCAAGCAAAAACATGACTTTGGATTGAAAATATGTACATACAGTACATGAATCAACCATGCGAAAACACATACAACTGGACTTTGAAGTGAAAAGAATGAATTACATAACATATATTAAAGTACGAAGATTTGTGCTCAGCTGCTGTAACAATTTCAAACAATGACAGCAAGCAGAGGTCATGTTTTCAGGTGAATGGGCAATTTATCACAGTTTGCACAGTCACAATGTTTATTTAGAAAGGCTAGGTGTTGGGTTGAGGATTGGGGGGTGGGGGGAATATGTTAGAAAGAAAAGAGTGGTGCCAGCCTAATACACACTACCTTAATTAAGCCACTTTCAACCACAGTCGTCTACTTCCCGCTGTACGCTCTTAGCTGATGGGATCTACTGATAGCAGGACAGACATTTTTAGTGTCATGCTCTACTTTTTCTCTGTAACTCAGCGGTGTTAAAAATAAGAACTATAAGAAATGTTGCTACACAGTTTTGTATTTCTATGTATGTGTGTATGTGTGAGCATACATGTGCGTACATGATGGTTGGTGACTAACTTCAGACCAGTCCCCAGATGCACTTGTGCCATCATGAGTCACACATCCATGTAAGACGAGTGCCTAATTGTTGACAGTGCCAATTTTGGAAAAAATGTGCACATTGAGTACTACAAAAAAATGGCTTGCATAAATAGTATAACTATCACCACTAGGTCACTGTATTTCACACTGATTGTACGAATTGCTATACACCGACCATTAAATTTTTTAATGATAACAAAATCTTTATTTCGAAAGAACCTCTTTAAAATTTCTGTCAAAACCCTTCAGTTTTACTACATTTTTGTTTGCCGTACTGTACTTTGTATTTTCAGTTGTATGAAAAGGTCTTCATTCATTAAACTTGTAACCAAGTTCTGCCTAGCATGTTAACCCAATGCCTGCTCCCAATGTTCTCGACTTTGCTCTAAGCATTGCTTTAAGTATCATTTCCTCCTTCAAGTAACCTAGCTGAGGTATGTAATCACCCAAAAAGATAATCACTATTATAGTTCGCATAAATAGTAATATGTACTGTAGAGTATTTTGTGATGTAGCTGAACAAATAAGTCAAAATGCAGTCTTCAAGAGTCACGTTTGTTCTTCAAGAGTAAGAATTAATAGACACACAACAAGCTGTTGTGACTAGCAGGACATTCCCAACCATTGTTGAGGATGCACATGCGAAGATCTACTGCCAATTACACCAGAGGAATTCCAATACAGTGTTTAATCTGCCATTATGTACGTATAACTTTTTCGTCCCAATTAACATGCAGGAATGCAAACAAACAGACCCGTATTTTTTTTGTATTGATAAGGTTTCAGTGACACAACAATATACTGTCATAAGCTATACCTGAGAAGTGTGAGGAATTTGTTTTAATTTTTAAACACACACACATACATGTTTAATTTTTTCCATTGATAGTGTTCGATGAAACTGAAACACTAAGTTTTCTTCCAAAAACATATTTCACATCTGAGTTCCAGAAATACGTTAATCTGTTCTCACAAATGCTTTACAATTTCTATTACGTATTATTCTACATACATTTTGTCACATATGATGGCTTGTTTGTTAATCCTAAAATATGCAACATTCCAACGATGAAAATAAAAGAACGAATTCATTTTGAGTCAAATACTTTTTGATACACCTAAGAACACAGCACACAGTGTAAAAGTACTACAGTTTACCCTTGCAAGACTCGCAGACAAACTAGTATACTAAATGCAACTATATTAGGTACTGAAGTGCATTATTGTAAAAACTGTCGGTGCTGTTTTTAATAGCGCATCAAACAAGGATTGTCTGCTGAATTTAATGTAATGTATTTGTTCTCTTTTGAAAGAACTCAATACTCTTTACGACTGTCTTAGCTCCCAGACCAGAGGTGTGATTGAACAGTTCCTGTAACCAACTGGACGTGGCTACAGTGCAACAGCCATGACAATTATCACGATAATGGCAACAATATGGCCTACAAAATTCTAGTAAACAATTTGCTAAACTAGTATAACATTAGAAAATATTACAGCACTTGAGAAATTAGAACAATAGGTGGTCTCAGTCCAGGGGATATATCTAAAAATAAAACTTAGATTTTTAACATAATACCTTAATAATCTGACATGTCCACATACTTGTAAACACATGTGCCAATTACGTACTTTCTGCTCTAGCATACTACTATATCACTAAAAACACTGCCCATCTTAGAAGCAATGAGAAGATTTAAAATTTCTTTAATAGGTAACTAAACGAAAAAAGGTATGTTTGATAGAGAAATTATTTATTTAGAAAGCGGCATCTTTGAATATATATACTGGGTAGAAGTCGAGAGACTAGATTAAATTTTCTAATACGGTGTTGGTGAACTTGGATAATCCACCACCGCAATCGCCACCGTCGCTAGGGCATCACCTTGTGCTGGCTCCTAGCGGACAATGGTCGAACTCTTCAAACCCCCATCCCCTTCCACATCCGTCCTCCAACATGCATTGTCCTTCACCCCCGCCTGCTACACCACCAACACCACCACCTCTCAC
>PNEQ01124416.1:0-12783 GCA_003012365.1 Medauroidea extradentata | reverse complement strand
AGTGCTCTCCATATCCTGTGAGATATAGTGCTCTCCATGTCCTGTGAGATATAGTGCTCTCCATGTCCTGTGAGATATAGTGCTCTCCATGTCCTGTGAAATATAGTGCTCTCCATGTCCTGTGAGATATAGTGCTCTCCATGTCCTGTGAGATATAGTGCTCTCCATGTCCTGTGAGATATAGTGCTCTCCATATCCTGTGAGATATAGTGCTCTCCATATCCTGTGAGATATAGTGCTCTCCATATCCTGTGAGATATAGTGCTCTCCATGTCCTGTGAGATATAGTGCTCTCCATGTCCTGCGAGATACAGTATGTAGAGGGACATAACGCAGCAGAGGTGCAATGAATGAGCGGGAGGAACTTGTGAACCACGAGAAAACCTGCTGACCAACGACAACGTCTGCCATGCTTGCAACTTGAAAGGACAATCTTGCCTATAAGCTGACCCGGATAGTGGTAGGGAGACGAGCACTTAGTCCACTGCACACAGCCTTCACGCACAGAGTAGTAAGCTGGGGTGCTGTTTTTTGTCTACTCTTGTTTCTTTAAATGCGCTAATCCTGTAATTTTATGTATGGAAAATTAGGCATAAAGTCAGGCTACTGCTCTACGAATCACGTTGGAAGTTTTCCCACGTAGAGAAGTCGTGGAAAAACTAAGTTTAAAAATTTTGTGAAACAGTGGTAAAATGTTTCTAATAAGTATCCCGGATTTTGAAAAGACTTTGAAGTGTGCTTTGAAGAGAGAGATCTTTCAAAACATAGTGAGAACATATTTAGGCTAATGGTTTCTAGTAAATAAACAATTCTCTTAAATGTCTACAAGACAGCTTATTTGTCAGGCAATGTAGGACTTGCTATCTCGTCGCAGTTCAAATGTCGTTGTTGACTAATCCGAGACGCACGCAGACTTCATGTGCCGTGTGGGACGTCGCTAATACTGCTCTTCACGCGAGACGCCGTCACTCGTCACCAATGTCAACAACTCGTCTTGTAGGCGACGTCATATTCGTGACGGCCGTTGTTTCCAGTCGCCTTATTCGTCGTCGTAATGAAACAACTTCTGGAGCGAGTAGCTCTGGGCGGACTCTCGTAATTAAAGTCGCGAGTGTTGGTTGCTCCCCCACAGCATCCTCCCCTCCACCCATCCTATCCTCCACAATATCCTCCCCTCCACAGCATCCTCCCCTCCACCCATCCTGCCCATGCTCCTCTCTCTAAGACGACCTTGTAGTAAGCACGTAGCAGTTCGACTTTAGTTCGCCACGATGGGAAACCCAAACACTATGTGTTTTTTTATATCATTATTTATATTTATTTTTATTGAGAAAGGAAATAACACATTTAAAAAAAATTACATGATTGAAAAGACGTTTTAGTTTTCTGTCCTTGGTTTCAGTTTGGACAATACGTTCTGTTTGTAGGCCATACTTATTGTCAAGTCGTCGTATTTACTCTGAGACGCCTTTAATGTTTGAATTAACCATTGTTCCTAAGTTATCAAGAACATCTCTTTTTCTCCAGTCACAACTGAATAGCTGGACATTCCGCTAGATGGAGCTTGACTCGTTCACACAAAACATCACTGTAAGGTTTTACTGAGTATTTCTAACAATATAACGTTCTTGTCTATATTTGTCACCGATGTGCCTTTGTACGACAGAATCTATTCTGGCAGACGTGTCAAATGCTGTGAATTCAACAAAACTGCAGGAATACAAAATAATATTCATAATACAGTTTATATCTGTGAATTTCAGCTACAGATAACAATGACAGGTGCTTAAAATGAACTGTCAGATTTGCGTATGACGACTTGTAGCTGGTTTTGTACAAGAAGGAATGGAACAAATACTTCGCTCATTAAAACTGTCCATGCTCTATGTATGCTACACATTATAGAAATTTGTTACTAAACTGTCGCCTAAGTTTTGTTATTATCTATAATCTCAGCTTTCTCTTGTATTGTTGGTTTTCAGCTACATAGCAACATTGACGTGCTAGAACATTATTACAAAAATTGTTTTGACATATCGTATGGGTCCGTTACGAAAAGTTGTTCAGATTAATTTTTTAATGAATTCACATAAATGCAGCTACATACCAACTTAATGATTATTCTTACGTATGTAAACCTATGTATGCGTGAAAAGTCAATCACATATCTGAATAAACTATGTTTTGCTCGTTATTGTGTGTGACATGAATACCATAAATGAGTAAGTTGGCTGTCGAGAGACAACTATCAGTTTGACCCTGGCCCCGTTACCCAAGTGCGCCACGGTAGCATTTTAAAAATGGCAGGTAATTTATATTTTTGTAACGGCTGTATTAAGTTTTTATCGCATTTTAGAAAGGGATCAATGCGTTTCTTAAAACAACCAGTAGATAGCATGTAAGGTTATAAATGAGATGTTGGAATGATGTTTGCAGATAAATTGAAGTGTTTGGTGGATATACGGCATTGTTAACGAATGTTGTTCTGCCGCAATTTATTATTGATAATTTTTTTGTCATTAGTCCTTACTGTGGGTATTCTGCGACCGAGCAACATTCGTTAGCAACATTCGTTAGCAACATTCGTTAGCAACGTGTACACCAACAAAACATCTCCATTTGTCAACGTTATAGTTATTTGACTAGCATTTTAAGAACTTCAAATGCAGTATTTTTGAATGGAAAATGTTAACGTGTGGCCCTGTCGTACCGAGGTCATCAAATTACAACCTTTAAATGTATTGTTACTATGTATTTTCAATATTTTCAAGTGATATGTTCTACTCTTCTCAGCTATGATTCATGCGACCTTCCCTACACTAGCTACTTGTAGATATGACAAACCTGGAAGCTTTGAACTACGGCAACGCCGCCTCTTAGCAGTACACACGCACGGGTTGGGGAAGGCACTTTAAACTACCCTTGTCTACAGTGTTGCCAAATCCAATGTCAGGACTTCAACCATTGTAGGAATTTGCCAGGAGATATGCTAAGCAAGAAACTCTTCTCGCGTCTGTTTCATTGTTCACCTTCAAGCTGTCCCTGCCACCATTACGTCCCTCTAACTGCGGACATGACTATAATCCTGTTCTCGTCTAGCCTAAAGCTGATTGGCTGGGAAATATCAAAGACCACGTAACTGATATGCTTTTTGTCTTTTCTTTTGTTCGCAGGTAAGTGGCGCTGCTTCCTACCAACGAGCGATCATGCTGCATCTATATCTCTCTCTTCCTTTACTCGTGAATGTTAAGGTAATTCATCTTCTGAAGTCTGGCTTAACATAGACAGCAGTGAATTCATTATGTTGTACTTACATCCATCACTGTCCCACTCCACTATACATTCCACAAAATTGTGCGCTAAATTCTAAGTTTTACTGGTTTCGAACCCATACATAATAAGGCATCTCAAATACAGAAATGAGAACAAACATAGCGAATAAAGATGTTATGGCAAACTGTATGTAAAAAGAACAGTAACATAACTCGTGAATATGTTTTCGCGTAAAAATTTACATTTTACCTACAAACCGTAAATGAACAAATAAAAACCCTTTTTTTTTTTTTTTGCAATAAATGTAATCAAATATAAATAGTGGAAACGCAGATTCATCTAAACGGAGAAATATAAATATTTCTTCTCAAAATGATTGGAATGAATTAAAGCGATAGTTTCAAAAGGGAGAGTAAAAAGCCTCCAGAAACACAAATTAAATGTGATGTTTGTAAAAATTATTATAAATCTTCTTATAACATATAACTCAAAAAAGTTTACCCCGTTAACTAAAAATAATTCAAAAGCCAATTTTAAAATGAATATAAAAATTAACCAAAAACTAAACGTGGAAAAGTTGATATAAAATGAGAAAATTGTAAAAAAACAATACAATCAATTTTATAAGAAAAGTCACGAACGAAGCCAGAAACATATACAAGCTGCCGATGATAAAATAAAAACAATTTATGAATTTGATGACTATGAAATACATGAAAGGGCAGATGCATTTGAAAATAGATTGAAAATTAATTCTGTCGTTTGTATAAATTATGAAATAGATCCAGCCAATTATAATGCTAAATTCTGTTAATTGTATAAATGATGAAATAGATCCAGACAATTTTAATGCTATAAATAAATTGTAATAAATAAAACAAAAGAAGAATTAAATAAAAAATCATTTGAATGTACATTTCCATTTTCCTGGTCTGTATGAAAGGGGTCAATAGTGTATATGCCAAGAAAAAAAAACTTTTATGTTCATAACATGATCCCATTGCAAGAATTGTTCAAACATCACACTTGGCTAATTTAATATGAGTAATATTTTACTGTATCAGATTATTTGCTGATAGGTTCTAATGGATAATTTTTTTATTAGTAATTTGCAACCGCAGATATAATTCAAATTATTAGGTCTAAACTAACATGTTATTTGCTTAAATACTTTGTCAGTAAATTTAAATTTATTTGAGTAGTAATAATTTTATGCACTGCATTATAGTTTTGAAATGGATATTCAAAAGCTTACGAATGCATTTCTACGAGCAAAAGACGATTTGTTCCCCTAAGTCAGCCGATCCATCAAGCAAAACTCGTTAGGAAGCATTCCTTCTTCACAAGATATCTCCCTTGACATCAATATGTTTAAGCTGTTGCGTCAGGTTTTCTGCGAAGATGCCTGGACCTATCTACATCGTCGTAATTATAGGACGCTCTACAGTAAGAAAAGTTTCTGTCGTCATCATAATTATTGAATGCTCTACAGGAAAATACGTACCTGCCGTCGTCATAAGTATAGGGAGTCTATAGGAAGAAATGTTTCTGCAATCATCACAATTATAGGACGCTCTATAGGAAGAGACGTATCTGCCATCATCTAAATCATGGGACGCTTTATACAGAGAGATTATCTGTAGTCATCATAGTCATGTGATACTCTATAGGGAGAGAGCCTAGGCACAATTGTTCAAAATTGTGTTGTCTTCGTAAGAAATGCCATATTTTAATTACTTGTTCAGATATTTGGTGAACCTCAATCTACGAGCGATTTATATGTAAGATAATACTTACGGGCATCAGTTTAACTTGCCTAAACACACAGTAATGATTTAGCTTTTCTTATTTATTTTAGGTGCTAAATGTTAGACTGTGGGGGTTTATTTAAGCCAGACTATTTTTTTTAATGTTCTGTGAATCATTACTCTTATACTTGTGTAATTCATACGAAAGTAATTGTGTGCTCCGAGAATATCATAGCTATAAGGTTATTTACCGAGCCAGTGCATCTCCCAACAGAGTTAAATACCTACTATAGCTAGCTGAGTATAGATATTACGTGTGGATAGATGCTACTTGGTAATAGGAAGAATGCTGTGTATTAACTTTGAGAAGTAATTGTTGTAGTTGTTTCTGTAGCGAGGAGCGCAATCATTTGTTGAAACTTTAACTTCTCTAATAACATACTTACGTTAGTATTTGTATCCCTCTTACAATCATTTCCTCTACATCACATAATGTTGTGTGGCTAAGCATTACTTCCTGAATATTAAAGCAGTTAACATATTGTTGTGTGAGTGTCAGTATGGCTCAGCTCAGGTACAGAGGTAAGGAGCCAGCCATTATTCTTACTGTATTGTTATTTTACGACTTATGTATGTGTTATAAAATACCTTTTTCTTAACGAATACGATTATAAATCATCTGTTTATTTTAGGATCTATCTTATTTCATAGAATATGTTTTTTCTTAATAAGATTACTATAATAAATTAAGATACAGCCTAACTAGTAGATGAAGAAAATTCAACAACACATATAAATGGTTGTCGTCTATTTTGTGTGAACTGAAAATGGAAACAGGCCTTGCAATAATAAACCACAGTGAATAGTGTGCCTTGAAAATAATAAAATTACTTTTCTCAGCTACACATTTCGCAACTACGACTTATGCTTGAACACATTAGAGGAGCAGCTTTCGCGATGAAATGTGTTACTATGATTACAAAAAATCGTAGTAAAGCTGTCATTGGCTACTTTCTGTGATGACCATGTACAACGCAGAGAAGGTATTTAGTATATACGTAAACGCTGGACCATTTTTCCCCAGTCTTTCAAAGTACTTTATGTTTGTGGGCCTAGATATTTTAAATTGGATGTATATATTCTGTTATTTACTATTTAAGTGCAGTTTCTTATTTTACATGATATTATGTATAAACTAATAACTACGGGATGATTTTGTTGCTAGACCAACATACGATACGTCAACATTATTAAGAGCAATTTTTAACTAGGCTTACTGAACAATTTCACCGCTCAGCGCTTTCCGGGTGGAATATTACAATATGTATACCTAACAGCATTAGTAAGAAGTTAGTCGAAAGTGGCCTCTTAAATCTGTTTATTCTGTAAAATATATTTTTAACTATCGTCTTTAGTTCTCTTACACCTACTTTTTCAAAAAATTCAATGCAACTAAATTAAATGAATTAATAAAAATTATTTCTACATGTAATACGAAGTTAAAGAACGTCAAAAAGTAATTATAATTTTTTAAGAACAAGAAGCAGCGGTATTTAATAAGAAAATAATATTACATTTTATGTGTAATATTGCGTTTGGCTATAGCTGGAAGCCCTCCAGATCAATTTTACTATTCCCTTGTTGCATGTACTTTATTTTTTAAGTCTCTTCAATCTTGCAACCATGGCTAATACGCTTAATTTTTAGTTTGAGCCACTGCTCAGAAAGTCAGATGATAAGCTCAAAAAGTTAATGATGTCTCGTTAAAATGTACATAGGATGTTCGAGGACACAAAAAGAAATTCTACGAAGGTTCGTGAAAGGTTTCCTTTGTGCGATGTTCCATTTTCCAACAGTTCTCGTGGGACCAATTAACATAATACTAAAACATTGTCTTAATACTCGAACTTATATGTCCTCCATGATCTAGTTTATGAGACAGGCGTTCAAAAATACGCTGAAACTCTCAGGATGATGCTGCCCTGACTTAGTAAAATTTAATTTACTATCAGTCGTTTTATAAACTATTGTAACTTTTGTATTCGTAACGTACGATGCTATCATAACCTACCAACCCTGACACTTATTTAAACTTCTAAGTGTTTGTGAAAGTTATGAACCATTTGTCTCTGCAGTTTAACTTTAGTTGTAGTAGGATATTGCGTTCATCCTAAATTTGGTTCATTGCATTCTCTGTTACAAATCTAATTGGTTGGTAAGTTAGATCGCCTTACTAACAATTCTTTTCTGAATTTCGTACAGACCAGGTACTTCAAGTCATTTGAACTGTATTAAACTTTCGTGAGTGGACAATTCCAAGTTCTGCGAGAACTGAAAATAGTGCAATTATCTTGTATTTAGAACAGTTAATAAGTATGTAAGCCTATAGTAAAGAAACAACGCTGCAAAATATATTCTCAGATTGTGATGAAACAAAAATAATATTCTTTTCAAAAAAATTTTACGTTATATACAAATATTTTTTTTTAAAGTATTTATGTTAAGCGTAGTAGGGAAATATTTATTTTAGCGAAATATACTTTTTTTTTTTGCCTCATATGTGACAAATGAGGTTTGCCCTTTAATAGTCAATGTTTTATTTTATTTATGTAAGGCGATAATGTTTTGTTTATATCCCATGGTTATGCATCTTTCTTAAGTTTGTTTTTTCTATGTCTGGCAGCTTTGTCTATGCCGAGGGTTAATAGAGAAAGGAAGAAAAATATGTTTTGGAATGGAGTAACTTGATTAACCTCGTTGTTGTCTTGGCTGGATTAAAAAGAAATAGTAATTGTTTAAAATTATTTTCTTTTCTTCATCATCAAGCGTTGCAGGAAGATTGAACGTCGAGAAAGCGCATCTACATCAGTTAAGTGACATGTAAAGTTTAACCAATCTTACACTAAAACCCAGATTTCAGCCTCTCACATACATAACAAACGTATTAGCCTACATTTATTTTACTCATGGATACCCTGACAGAGAGAGTCGTCTTTATGCTTGACGGGACTGAGTTACTGCCGTGGCAATTTTAATTTCAAATTATTTATACATGCTGAGGAGATGCTTTTCAGTTCTTATTTTTGTTTAAGACGTTTCATGTAGAACAAACATATAACACGTATTTTACTGTTTGAGTTTAATGTATAATAATATATGTGGCGTTTAATGAATAATAACATATGTTGCGTTTCAAATGTCCATGAAGAGCACAAAGCCTTGTTGGTAAATACTGGAGGATAGAAGATGGAATTGGAATGTGTTTGGACGGCAATGTTCGTGGCCACGTGGCATGTCCACGTGCAACTTGCAACTGTGATGTTAGGTCACGTGGTCTCGTTGTAGAGACAGCACTTGCCCTGACCGTCACGTGGGCGGTTTGTTTCAATAGAAAATTATAATAGTGTCAAACTTATAACGTCATATTTTAAGGGAATATTGGAACGTTGTTATTAATTTTGAAAACAAACTAGTTTTGGCCCATCCTTAAATTTTGTTTACACATGGCCTTCCAAATTTACTGATTCAAACACAAGCACACTCACTCACTCACTCTCACAGTACATTTTCTGTAAAACTGTTTTTCAGGTCCGTTGACATCCGTCACAGTAAACTATAGCTCACGCCGAAATGTCTTCGTGCTGCAGAACAGTTGTTCAAGTATATCATGTAATTGTCACGTGACACAGACAAGTGGTCTTTGAACTGCCAACCCTCGCTAAGGTAGAGCACAAACATAATGGTGTGGTAGTGTTAGGTAGAGAGAGGGGGTGGGGTAGTTTGGAATGTAGGCGGCCGTGAAATGGGCCGTGATTGAATTGATAGGACTGGAGGAGATGTGGAGTGTTAGGAAGTGATGTGGGAGGTAAAGAAAGTACGTGTTCCGCGGTGGTGGAAGGAGTAATGCTCTCCACTCACACCGCACCGGTGCGACAGTGTCACGGCAACGGAACGAGGCGAGGCGGTAAAAGGTGTGCCATGTTCCGCGGAAATACATCAATGTGTCGAGATCGACGGGGAAAAAATGAAATTCGCCTCTCAACCACTTCGTTGTTTATTTTTTTACCTTCTACAAAAGTTGAGTACGTGGTTTGGCACTACCGCGAACTAGAGAACATTATTTAATTTCTTCTCTCAGGGAGACGAAAAGTGCGTGTTTGCAGGTTGATGTGCAGCCCTGTACAATACAGTAACTTGCAGGTTGCATACAGTACTATGTCCACGATGTCCGACTGTACATTGCGTGTGCCGTGTTGCAAAATACTTCCACGTCTCTTTACACGGTCTTTCTTGTAAAATTACAGAAAGTACACTTCAGTGAACCACAAGGAACTTCCTGTAAACAAGCAGAATAATGAAAGCTTGTAGCTATCGCACATTTAAAAGGACTTTTTTGCTAACGTAAAGTATTATTTTAACAAATTTTGTAGGAACGCATTTCAAGTTTCAAGTATTCTGAACTCTTACAAAATTATTTAGGTAAATATACATTCCAAATAAATGTTGCGCGAAAATATAAAAATACTAAATATTGGTGTTAAGATGTCCATAATTGGTTCAGAGCTCTATAGTGATTGTCAAACAAAAGAGAATGTAAGAACCTCAGCAATCCTTTATTTCTCATGACAGTTCTGTGCCGGCCAATTTTCTTTTTATAAACGTACTATGGTTTAGTGCAGTTTCTATGTTCTGTTACTAGCAGGTGTGCTGGCAGTAGATTGTTTAAATTTTTTTAAAATAAACCAATGAAACTTTAACGAGTCGTAAAAGTAAGTAATTTTTTTTCAGTGTTAACAGCAACAATGTGTTCGTTAATTACTTACCTGTACAAAGCAGTGTTACCTACTTACAGTTCAATTATATCTACGTCATAAACTCTGTGCAGGTCGGGAATGTCTCGGTACTCATAGGCAAGGGAATGGTCGATGTCGTGAGATGGCAATTTATTAATATTGACAGTTTCGCTATTACTACACTCTGGAATAAATAGCAAATTATCTTGTTCGCGCAGAACTTTAGGGTTCGTAATTATTTGTATAAACATCCTAACACGATTTTTTTTTCAGCTGTGTTGTATTGACTATCCATTTTCTTCCAACATACGGAATGACTTTAGTTCATTCGCCGAGAAGTGATAGTTGTAGTTTGTAAACAAGAGTGCGTGACACTGGTATAAGCTGTAAGGGGTGTACAAGCTACTAGCCAGCGCGCGCTGCTGCAGTGTGACGAGAGTTAGATTGGTGATTGGTCTAGAGAGTGTTCGTATTGTTCTGATAGTGGTTCAATCAGACAGAAATGTCAGCTGTAAATTGTTTCACTGTTACATTGGAACATAAGTAAGCACATGTATGCCCAACTAGGACTGTTATGTACGTAGATCCTGATACACACACTTCATGTTTGGTACAGTAATTATATCTACAACACGTGCAACATGAATGATACCAACGTCATCTAAACTTCGCATACTGTTTATGAAATGGTTACTGTCTGTATATCTTATGTGACGGTTTTATTAAAAGTATGATGTAATTATCGCAAATGTGGAATTAATGAGTGAAAGTATTTAAGAAATAGTTTTACAGGTTCCATGACACTGCCAGTTGCACAATACCGATGGTTTGATAATAACGATGGTTTTTATATTGTTAATGAACTTCTATTTCTTTGTTACATCGATCAGTATCGTAGATACTATCGAGAATCGTTATGAAGGAAACATCGAAAATGTCAATGTCACATGTTATTGCTATAAAGTTCATGAGTAGTTACAATGTGTGTATCAATATTAGTGTCGATTATTTTACATTTCATCCAAAGCACATTGGAGTGACATTGTCGTTTACCTGAGAAATAGGGGTTTATGCCCGGAGTTCTGCATTGTGTATCATGCTGGACGATGTCGCTGTTCAAAGAGGTTTCTCAGGGTTCTTCATACCTACCTCATTCACACTCATAGGTACCCATGACTTTGTGTTCATACTCGCCTAGATACCACCAGATCGTACCTGGTATTCTGCACTCAGTACCAGCCTGCCACTACACGTGGCGAGCATTCCGGACACCCCTGTTTACAAGCTGCAATCACGTGAACACTGCGTGTTTCCATTGGTAGACATTACCTTCGTTCACGTGCATGTGCTCTCACTTGTTCGCGAATAGACAGTAAGTATTGTGTCATGACATAAATGCAATTATAATTATTGCTTAGCAACGTCGGTTAACTATGCAAGTAATGTAAACAGGAGACAGGATTTTATAAACCAGCAGAATATAGACCTACTGCTCATAACGACACGCTCATCAACGGTTTATCTGGAATTATAACTTAAACCTTTCAAGGAAGTTTTGGCCAGCGAGTTCGCCAGGTAAATTTGCACAACGAGTCAGGATTGTAATTGTCATTACTGCTGCAGGGCTTCATCTCGTCGCCAGACCGCACAACAATCGCTTCAGAATGTCAAAGGGTGGGCAGCCACTGAAAATAGTCGCGCTTCCTCCCCTGTATATCGATTTATCGACAGATAACACCAGAGCGGTATCGACTCGAGGTGGTCTGTGCGCTAGCATGCGGTCCGTTACGTAACTTGTTTTTTTGCGAAATATTATGTCGGTTACCTTCCCAGCTGCTTCGCTCGTTAGTAGACGTTCTTGCTCCAGTAAAATACGCTCTTCTGTTGATTAACTTGCTTCTTTGTTTGTTTATATATATATATATATATATATATATATATATATATATATATATATATATATATGTATATGTGTGTGTGTATATGTATATGTGTGTGTGTGTGTGTCTTGGGGATAAAATAATTTGTATTTACAAAAGATTCGCGGCAGTAAAACACTTTCTTTGAAAAGTAATGTAAATTCTACGTGACCGTTTTAAAATTATTTCAGTGTTTAAATATGACGTTAGAAGAGTAATAACTGCAAGATAAACGGTTACTGTGCACGTATAAGATATTTATTCCCTTACATTGGTTTTGCTTGTGGAACTGTAGATATTAACCTTTCATAAATTAATGCTCTGTAATCCCACAAGTTAAATAAATACATTTACTCCAATAATGTTGCATCAAAACATTCCTGTATGTCATTCTCTTACACTTTCTCATGAAATAAGCAACAAAAGTAATTTCCACCGAGAAGTTGCCAGCATAGCTAATGAGCCTACTTTCCTCGGTGTGGCTGAAAATCGACCTAAAAAGTTTAAATCGTGCGTAGGTGATATATATGTATAAATATGTGTACACATATATACGCACACAAGAATAAAAATATCTTAACGTCTTCTAACTGAAAACTACAGTAAAGACTAGTTAAATAATAGTTAAGATAACAGTGTAAACATAACATTCGCTTACAGTTGGCCCCGTAGTTCTCGATACTTTAAAACTTAAAATACGTGTTTTTTAGTAGAATCTTCGAAATTGAGGACGTATGTCACTAATTACAGCCGGCATGCATTAAGTCACCCTACCTGACTTGGTACTATAGTATATTATTACCGAAAATGATAATATTTTGAAAATTTTCCATAAGACTCTTCGTGTGATCAAAAAATTATTCAAATGGCCCCGTTCTTATAACATGAGCACGGTGTAAACGAAATTCATCAATATCAAGTCACATGACTTTGGATGCTCACTATACAAGTACCGAGCTTGATAACACTTTGTATGCTACTATACAAGTACCGAGCTTGATAACACTTTGTATGCTACTATACAAGTACCGAGCTTGATAACACTTTGTA
>PNEQ01124414.1:0-12784 GCA_003012365.1 Medauroidea extradentata | reverse complement strand
TATGTATGTATATATATATATATATATATATATATATATAAATGGAACTGTTGTAGCGTATACGTGTTTCGGTATTAATTTCACTCCACATTAATTTGTATGACCTTTGCAACTTTTTATGCAGCATTAAATACATTATGACCGAAAATTCATACAAGTATGTCAATATCACCGCTAAATAATACAGTTACGTTATGCACGGACGGTCGGTATTGAGGGCAGGGGGTGGACAGCCTGCATGGCGCGCCGGGTTAGAAAGAGAGCTGATTGGGCAGACAAACTCTGATATAAAAGACGAATGAGTGTAAATAATCAAAATAGTAATGCTATATCTACTTACTTTCAGTAATATTATTATTTCAACGGAGATTTTTTTTAATGCAATCGGACACAACACGAATTACGCGAGAATAATATTTTTGCTAAAAGAAAAATTTTTTTTATTTATTCTAGGCAAATATCCATACAGCCATTATTTCTGTATAATCGGAACGTTCTGCATGTATGGTACGGGAGGTGCGAATGCACCTGATATTTTTTAAAATTTGAATGTATTTATTTAATTCTAACTTTAAAATAAAGAATTGAGCTGCTGATAATTTTCCTGAGATTCAAACCCAAATCGGATAAAATTTTTTGTATTGTACATTAAATATTAAAATGACAATAATTAAAAAAAATTTAAAAAATTCATAACTTAAGATAACAGTTTAATTTTTTTCTTTCCAATGTTGAATAATCACTACATATTTAATTTTTGAAAATGTTATCTTAAGACACTTCGTTCCTTACGCTCGATACAGCACAATAATAAGCAGTTATTTACATGAGTACTTAACTTGTAAATTTTTTTGTATTATAAGGTTGAACAGTCATGTCACATTAACTTTTTAAAATAAAGCTTATAATTTAAAGAAGTGTCTTTCCTAGCACTTGAAACAACACATTAATATAAAAATGTGTACATTATTATTCATTTTAACTTTGAATAATAATTTTAAAGAAATATTAAAATAATAATAACTTCAAGAACTCATTTTTCAAACACTTTCAAAAGCATAATAATGCGAAATCTTACATGAATATTAAAATCTTCTTTTCTTTTTGTTACCATGTAAATATTGATATAATACTAGTAGGAATCGCTTTCCTAACACGTAAAGGGACCGCTGTTAGCACAGTGGTTAGAGCACTCGCCTACCACCAAGGCCACCCGGGCTCGACTCCCGGCCGAGTCGCATATGGGAATCGTTCCGAACGATGTCGCTGCGGTCGGCGGGTTTTCTCGGGGATCTCCCGTTTCTCCGTCCCTTTATTCCGGTGCTGCTCCATACTCACATCATGTCATCCCTCGCCAGCGCTAAAGACCTAGATGTTAAGAGCTAGTCGAAACCTCTTCACTAACTTAAAACAACACAATATGCAATATTTTCCAGCACTTCGAACAACACAATGCGCAATTTTTTTTACAAGAATTTTGAACTGTTGTTGAACAATAGAAATACAATAAAGTACAATGTAAACCCTTTTGATATAAACTTACAGAATAAACTCCACACTTCCACTCACTCTCGCTCTTAAGGGGCGACTCTACCTGCGCTTCAAATGCGTTGCAGTGAGTTAGGGCTATTATTTTTTTTTTACGAAACTATTTGACATGCAATACATTTGCTTATCTACGAAAACAACACACATTCCAAACTATATAGCCAAATTTTAAATTGTTCGTTATGTTTATTAGAAACGTAATTTTCGGGCCCTTAAAAATGGCCAAAAATGGCTTTCCCAGACTGCTGTATCTGGAAAAATTACAACCGGATTCGAGAAACACAACAATAGAAACAAGCGTTAGAGTTTGAACTATGCTGTCCACAAATAAACTATTTTTTATGACTGCTTAAAGTCCCACAGGAAAAAGGAAATTTGTAAAGCACTACACTCCAGCCATGTGGTTTGCGTGGAGAGGCGATAGTGCATTACGCATAAACGCAGGTCAGATGCACTCTTACCATTCCATCGATTTTGTGTCTCTCACACACAAATGCAGTCTATTCTTAATGCATTTCATGAGTGTTTTTATCGAAACATAAATACACTCATACACAACAGTCCAGTACAAACTGGTTTATGTAGGGAAAAATAATTCCTTGTTTGGTACTGCCCAATTCAGGGCTGAGGAAATTTAATAACTCAATGAACAGCTGTTCCTCCATCAATAAACACACTGAAGTAAAAGTGTAACTTATTTGCTACAAATAAACATGTAAATCTGCTGTTATTTATGTGCCCTATGAACTATCAGCTATTTGTTTTCTCCAGGACGTAGTTCGTTTTCCGTGATCTTGCCTTTGAGTATGATGCCTGCTGCAATTCTTAAGGCGTCCGTTCACTAGTCGTGTGTTTGTGTGAGTAAGGCACGGCATCAACGGCGAAGATGATTGGCTCATCTGGTGTGGTATCACCTCGAACGCAAGACACCGAAGCAGCGTGCGATGGTATCGTAGATCACTCGCCTGTAACTGTCAGTGGTGACCCAATCTTTTTATTGATGAAAAGTTTAAAGCAAAGAACAGTGCGGGTTTCTAGAGTAGTTTCACACGAATCCCGTAAGTAGTATTCCAGATACAACATGTTGAAAAATCTGTTTTTCAGCAACCTTGAGGGGTCCCGAAATGATTTTTGTAATTAATGCGCGATTCCCAGCGGGGTCAGTCCCCGGATTTTCGCATATGGGAGTCGTGCCGGACGATGCCGTTGGTCGGCGGGTTTTCTCGGGGATCTCCCGTTTCCCCCGCCATTTCATTCCGGTGCTGTTCCATACTCACCTCATGTCACCCCTCACCAGCGCTAAAGACCTAGATGTTAAGCGCTGACCAAAATCTCTCACTCACTCTAATTGATGCGATGTATTGAAAGTACCTGTCCGTCATCGTTTTAAGTGAATTTTATTTTCGTATATTGACACAATAGGCACGCGTGGAATAGTTTAGTTAAAAAAAAGCGTATTTAGAAACACACTTAACGCTTCTAATTCCATATATTTCGAGAAAGGCTTTTGTTGGTTTTTTTTGCCCAGTTTTTTTTTGTGGGGAACATTTTCTTTGTGGAGTAATTTTCTTAATTGCCAGGATATTGTCTGAGGATAGTTTCAGATGCGTATATGAACTCCTGCACTGCCGAAGTGCCAGTAATGTTGGACGTGCCGGAGAAAGATATTTTTCTATTACTGATAATTCTTCTGTTTATGTGAAATTGGTATTTTCTGTTAATTTTTTTCTAATCAAAGCATGTTTCACGATTCAAAAGAAGAACGTGGCATTGTAGTGGTGGAATATTTTTTCAATATAACTGCTGCTTCACCACCGTTTGCACTAGTTTCAATTACGAGCAGATGGATTCAGTAGGCCCTTTTGTGCTCGTAGTTCCAGCAGACATGTTTACACGGCAGACATGATGAATATATTTTCACATATTGCATTTAATTGAATAGTCCTAACATGCATACATTGCATTCAATGCAGTTTATCTTGCAGCAGAAACTTCTTTAACAATCAGCCTGTCAAAAAGTTTGTCTCAAGTAAACCACATTAGAACATATATATATTTGCTTAGTTGTTTCACTTTCTTGCTACGTAAATACATATACTTAGTGTTTCCTCAGTTACATCATTCTAAGATAAAAGAATTCGTAAAATATTTGAAATTAGCAGTTTAATATTTAATAGTAATATTTAATTGCTGATCTACTATAGCTGACTTTGTCGACGAAGAAAAGTCGCAAAGACTACAACTCGCTAATGTATGTATAGGTTGACCTAGCTTTTGAGTATCGACATTGTCTAAGTGGTAATTTCTTTCGTGCTTTTCAATTCAGTACATTGACAAACAAATAAATAAATTCTTTTTCACACGAACTTTACTGATGTGTGCCATCACCTAGTCTGCTTCTTTGCAAGGATGGCCAATTTTAACACGCCTTAGCAAAGTACATTTGTTTTGATTGTAAGTGGCTTCTTCGTCGGCGGCGGCCTCGACTACACAATTAATTATTGTACGTGTTCCTTCCGATCAATAATATTGATTTTAACAGTTCAGCTTCGGTCTAGCTCAGCGGGAAATTTGAAATAATACAGTCAATATTGATATAACAAGTCACTTGATATGGCGACAAATGGCCCTCGCTCACCGTGAAACAGAAAAGACCAGGTGACTGATCTGCGATCCAGCCTAGTCGCACAACTCCGCGGCGCAGGTGAATTATACAAACAATGGCCAATTCCACAGCTTTGTCGCGTCTCTGTCCTTAAAGGCGCGATTCCCGTCTCCTTGGTCTGGCAACGCACGAAAAAATTAATTCGTCCAATCGGTTCATTAATGCCTGCAAATAACGTCCTTTTAATCCTCGCAAATCGTATCCCGGGACAGACACTCTGTCAGCGACACTTCCGAGAGACGCGGCCCCAGTCCCGAGGACGGCAACACGTCTCTCTGTCTCGATCACTGAGATGCTTCTCCCCTCGTCGAACACCGCGTCTCCACGCCAAGCCGGCTACATCGACCCCTAGTTCCCTTTGACCAATCAGAAGCCCTGTTACATTTAAACTCGGTTTGCTGACGGCTGAGAACTCAGGCATTTGCGAGCGTATCAAGTATTAGATTTATTAATCAAAATCACAAATTTACGTGTTTGTTTACACCCTTCAATTCTAGCTCTTTTTTTTTTTTACTTTCAACTAAATTTATATTTAATTTACATTTTAAATTTAACTGCCAGGTGGCAAACCGTAGCAGGCATCTTATTCCTGTCTCTTTCTAACACTTTCTAGCCCAATGGGGCGCACAAGACTTTCTCCCCCTCAACAATTCGTCAACCCCCTTAACACATAAAGCCTGCCTTCTGCTTCCCGCAGCGTTACGAAACTCAGTTTTCTTCGGGCTCATCATCCTCTAGAAATAATAATAATTTTATACATTTTCTTCATTACTAACCTAACTCTAATTTAAATAAAATTTACAGCTTTCACAGAGTCTGGCACAGTTTGAATCATCTCTGTAGCCCAATTATTACTCATTGTAGTTATGTACAGTTGTAGTGAATTAATATGCTACAGTAAATTTATGTACAATTTTCCGTGCTGATTGCAGCTACCACATACCAATAAAACATCTACATTTAAACAAAATTAATGGCTTCTTACACTGTCATAGGTGACCATTTGCTCAATTTTATATACATAATTATACACTAGATACAATGCCAAATTGGCATATTACATGGTGACGGCTAGTACAATATGTGTATGCAAAAATTGTAGCGGTAAATAATGGTGAAAATATTCGCCAAATTGAAGGTTATACGTAGCTCCCGAAGGGGTGGATGATGGCAAGGCAACACGCATGCGGACAGTTGGCAGGGTGGGGTTACATGGAGAGAGAGAGAGGGGGGCGGGAGGTAGGAGGAACATGGTGTACGCGCATGCGCCACTGTGCTTAGAATGGCCTGGATCTAGCCGCTAGTCAATTAATCAAATTACGAAAATTTAAATTAAACACGGTCGTAATGACCCAACTGTCTGCTTCAGCAGCTTACATATGTAAATAAAAATGCGAAATAACAAAGCGCACTAGAGAAGTGTATCTTGAACGCATCACTAAATAGAACCTATCGTTGAAGGTGTTTGGAATATAATATTGCTACGAATAAAAAATGAAATAGAGCTAACTCATCACTGATATTTTGCTAGTAAAGTGTAAGGGATAGAAACGTGTATAATTTTACAAGTAAATAGTTAAATAAAGTACTTTGAGAAGGATTTTATTTTAGTTTTTGTAATGTTTGGTAATTATTACAGCAGGTAAAAGTTTGCTCCAAGCCGATTCAGGAAATTATTGTTTACCAGTAAACATAAGAAAGAAATTAGTTATAGGAAGTTAAGGGTCAAGTAAGCACTTAAGAACGCTTTCGTTCAGTACATTTGTATGATTTTGCCTCTTATTTGAATGAACAAAATAAACCCTGCTATGCTACTAATAATTCATTGTGAACATTTCACTTTAACATTATATGTTCGGTCTCATAGTATAATATAACTGTTATCTAATATACCTGTTCATAGGGCACTAAAAACTGCTGATTTTACCATGATTAGCATGTAACACTTGAAATGATTAGGTAAGTAACATACGTCGTAAAACGGAGAGATTATGTGAAACAAAATATATCCTGCGTATGTGGGATCACAATGATCTGTAATGTGTAGCGTACTGTATAAGAACAAAGGGTTTTTTGACATCATAAATATTGGACGGCAGTCATTGGTGGAAAAAAAAAAGTTAAAATGGTAATTATGTTGTATGTTCCTAGTAAATATGATTTTTTAAAATTTTTTTTCTGTGTAAACCTAAGTTATTTCACTTGCTGAATGTATTTTTTTTATAGCAAATGTTGGGATTATTATTTTATATTTTTAATTGCGCCTTTTTTATTTTACACTTCTCAGTAGGTGTAAGAAACTTTATTTTGTCAATGTTATTATTATGTGTATTGTTTCCATGCGACATCAATTTCCTCATATCTCGCAAGCGTACGTGATAGCTGGGATATATTTTTTTATAAACTTTTCTTTTATAGTCTCGTGTGTTATATATTTCTTAGTTTTGGTGTTATTGTTCCCTCAAATGTTGCAAACCATAAATATTCCTGTTATTCTCTCATCACATTGAATATACGTAAATGTAGAGTCTTGTTCAGTACCCTATAAACTGTTGTCTTGGCTGTGGTTATTAGTACTTCTTTTTAGGAAATAACATTAGTCCCAGTCAAATAGTTAGTAAGTGATTTCATTTCTTATTTTCTTTTAACGCATACTCTCTTATTTCTTCATAGTTAAGAATATGAATTTATCTCCACAAACACTTTTATATGAATATACTTACACATATTTTGTATTTTTTATAATACAGGTGTCCGCGCTCAGATTTCAACGTCTTTTATTATTTTTATATTTGTACAAGATATTGTTTTTTCCTTATTTTAGACATAAAGTGTGACTAAATCTTCATCTTAGGAAATTTTTATATCTCTCATAGTTCTTGTGTAACGAGTCGTAAACGTCAAAATTTGCACTTTACGGTTTTATGTACGCCACTAAAACAAACTGATATAACAAACTGAAAAAAATTCAAAGTGTATGACAATGTTTTAGGCTACGATTTTAGATGTATAAAAACAAAAATAAAATATGTTTGTATTTGATAAAAAATGCTTGAGTTTTAAATTAAAAATTAAAAATTTCTACAATGTTTTAAAAATACAAAATTATATTTATTTTTGTTTTTACATATGAAATGTCATAGACTACAACATTGTTATACACTGTGATTTTTTTTGCTTTGTTATGTCAGTTTGTTTTAGTGGCGTACATAAAACCGTAAAGTGCAAATTTTGACGTTTACGATTCATTACGCAAAATCTATGAGAGATACAAAAATTTCATATGAGGAAGATTTAGTCACAATTTATATTTAAAATAAGAAAATAAATATATGTTACAAATATAAAAATATATAAAATGTTGAAATCTGAGGTGAACCACGCTCCTAAGCGGAAGTATTACTAAAACGGAAAGGTTGTATAGTTATCATTTTACAAGTATAATGCTCGTAGTGTCGTATTGCAGTGGTGGTTAGTGTCGTTGGCTTGTAAATGAGTTACGTTGTGGGCGTAGGATCGATCCCAACGTCTGTCGAAATGTAATTTTTTTTTACTTTTTAATTGATTATCCCTGTACTTTTATTCAGTAGATTATAGATATATGTACTGTAACTTTTCTTATATGTTTAAAATTATTAGATTAAAATTTTCCCGTGAAGTTGTTCTTACCGCCACGATTAACTTACGAGAAAATTAGCAGGCATACGAGTGGTATTTTATAATAACAATATTTTTTTTTGCAATATTAATAATTTATTTTAACGCATTATTTTCAAGCGAATATCCACTAACTTTTATGGAGACATAATACTTGGGTGAAAAACGAGTCTTTCAAATGTAATAATTACGCCGTCTCATAACTCGTGTCGCAAACATAAACACTAAATTGTAATACAGATTTTCATTTCACTAAGGCCAATTTTTATTTATTTCGTTTTGTACATGTGTATATTTCCGTGTTCTCACGGAGATCAACATTACAATGGAAAAATTATTCTTAGAATTTTTTTTTTTTTTAAATGTATATCGCTTTCAAAAATGTCTTACGGCAGTACTTCCAGCTTAAGTTTTGTGATGGAATTCTTACCGACATCTAGCGGAGCATATATAAACTGTTACATAATAGTTTGGCCAGGTGGCACTACCATCGAGGATGGAATTTAAGTTTTTGCGTACTCGCAAAAGATAGCGACACTCGCAAACGCGGACGGTCATAATCACGAATTCGCTATCTAAACCACGATGCATCGCAAAGTAGCGTGCAGTCGCAACGAGGTCATAATACCCGCAGGGTACACAAGGTTCAGGTGGCGCCCCGTCGTGTTGTAGCCACAGGGTTGCTCGCACCTCGAGAGGAACCTCTTCAAGCAGCTCCGATAAGACGTCTCGTAAATACACGAGGTAGTTAGGACCCGTTAGTATCTCTGGTAAAATGTAGGGGCCCGTTAAACGATCTCCTAAAATACCTGCCATAACATTAACTTCAAATATTTTCTGGTCGGCCACGTTCGTACACACTATGCGGATTGTTCACAGTCCTATGGATATTATTTTTGGAATCGAAAATGCCATTTTCATTGAAGTTGGCTTCATCAGTAAACATTACCAGTGAGGCAAACTCGGGATTTTGAATAGATTTTCTCGAAATCGCTCGCAAAATTGGACTCGAAGGGGGTAGGTAGTCTCCTGGGTTAAGCTTCTGAGCTGTGGTTTTGTGATAAGCCTTGTATTCATTGCTCTCCAATACCGACCTGACAGCCGTTTTCAAAATACCTAATTGTCCAGCGATGCGACGGGAGCTGGTGCAAGGGTCATTATCGACCCGCTGTAACACAGCCTCCTGGACCCCGTTGTGGAGAGGTTGGTTAGCCCCACGTTCTCGATGAGCCTAAGGAAATGTTATTTCAATTAACCTTTGTGTCCGACGTAACGGCACGTTTGGATACAATATATCGTTAGGTGTTTACTTACTTGCACTAAGCCGGTTTCACGTAGTCGATGATCGACAGTCGAAAAACAAACACGGCTCGGTAAAACACGCTGCGGAAATCTTTCTGAATACAGACGCCGAGCTGCGAGCGCATTTGAATTGGCAGTACAAAACACAAACGCATATTTGCCAGTTCATTGAAAGTAAACCTGTTTATTTTTGTGGTAGCACTATAACAAACAAAGCTTACGTTGTACAGTCGATTCACAGATGCACTACCAAGGAACGAGCAGAAATAGAACACACAAAATGGCAATATAACAACAATAGATGCGACCAAGACTCGAACCCGGGAAGGCTGACTGCAAAACATGCACTAATCCATGCTGACAGCATGTCAATGAGGCGAACCGTTAAGATTGTACCTGCGCCATATTTGGAGCTGCTAATGAAGACTACGGCGCGACGCAGGTGTGATGTCATATTACATCTTCATTACAAATATTAAGGCATTTCCTGTCCGAGTACCCTCCAAGTGTCCTATATCTAGGGACTGGAAAATTTCGCGAATTCAATGACCTGCAGGCTACCTGTACTATGCATACTTACGCCTCAACTATTTGTCCACTAGCTGCTACTTAGTGGAACAGCAGACAGTGAACGAATGTACGGGGATTGAGTAGGCCTATGCATAGTACAATGGTCATTGAACTCACGAATTTTTCTAGTTCCTACATATATCATATTACTTGTCTGCTAGTCCTCTACGTCGCTAGGGAAAGTTTTAAACGTTAAGCGCGGACATTCTGTATATCTAATGTGCGAAAGAGAGAATAACAAATCTATCACGTTGAAAGTATTTAGTTAATGCAATAAATACTATTTCAACGCAATTTTAAACATCATAGCCGCATTTGATTTTTTTTTTTTTTGAAATATCAATGAAAATAATAAACTGTATCCTATGAAATTTTGTAAACAATATCCATTGCGACAGGTGGTTTAAACAAATACGTTTTATTGGGTCAGAGAGTTATTTAAATTGTCGGCAGTAAAACATTGGATACTGTATACATGATGTAAGGATGTCATGGAATTCGTGAATGAGGAATGTAATACTAGAGTTTATGTTTAAAACTAAGTATAAAATACTCTTTGGTAAGTATGAGATACGCGTAAATTTCTCGGATTCTTCTCAGTCCTTTACACAGACAGACGAAATCTTCTAATCGCATTAGTTGGTCGCACGTGATAGCCTCACGAATTATTTCCTTTTGGCCCGGTCTACCGCAATTTTCATCACCATTTTTTAATTTTTTATTTATACCAGATATTTTTTTTCTTATTTAAGACACAAAATATGACTAAATTTGGCTCTTATGAAAAATTTTTAAATCTCATAGTTTTCGCGTAGTGGCTTCTTAAAGTCATATTTTGCATGTTTCCGTTTTAACGACTACACTAAAACCAACTGATATACCAAACTCTAAAAAATCACTGTGGATAAATACACCGCAGGCTACAACAACATGCTCTTAAAATTAAAGAATAAAAATTATTTGTATTTTAAAAAAATTATTGAATTTTTTAAATTTTTATTTTCAGTTTCAGCATTTTTTTTTAAATACAAATAATTTTTATTCTTTAATTTTAAGAGCATGTCATTGTAGCCTGCAATGTCTTTATCCACTGTGATTTTTTTTTAATTTGATATATCAGTTGGTTTTAGTATAGTCGTTAAAACGGAAACATGCGAAATTTGACTTTAACAAGCCATTACGCGAAAACTATGAGAGATAAAAACATTTCATAAGAGCCAAATTTAGTCACATTTTGTGTCTGAAGTAAGAAAAAAATATTTGGTACAAATAAAAAATAAACAAATAGTAATGAAAATTGCGGTACACCGCGCCCTTAAACTGTAAAGGAGTTGCGGTGGCTGAATGGTCAGACCATTCGCCTCCCACCAAGGCGGTCCGGGTTCGATTACCGGCGGGATCGATCCCCGGATTTTCGCATGTGGAAATCGTGTTGGTTGGCGGGTTTTCTCGGGGATCTTCCGTTTCTCTGCGCTGCTCCATACTCACCCCATATTGCCCCTCACCAGCACTGAAGACCTCGATGTTGAGCGCCGACCAAAAAAAAAATCTCTCTCTCCTTAAACATATATGAAGATGTCGGAAACGACTGTAGAATGCTAATCAGGCATGATAACTACTGAATAATCAGCTCAAAATACCAACTAGTTTTACTTAGGTGACATCTATTGAGGCGGCGTCAGGCATTCCGTCGTTGTGCGAGTCCACCGTGGATGCCTGTTGCACCCGTAGCAATTGCCATGCCCCAATCCTCACTGTGTGTCTACTCCATGGCCTATTTTAGATGACTGAGCTCAGCTGGTCGATTACGGATCTGTTTTGGCCGCGTCATAACACGAATGTGACTTGGGTAAGACGTCTGACAGTAAAATGCGACCACCGATGTATTATGACGTGCCAAGTTTAAGATGACATCGCCTTAACGCAGTCTCAGCTAAGACGCCTAAAAACGTGTGCCTCAGTTAAGGTGTTACATCATAACCCACAATAAACGGAACATAGGTTCACTAAGTGTAGTCGTAACACAACTAATAGAAGCAATTTTGTGTACGAACGTATACGAAAACACTAGAATAGATAACAATGAAGGATTGTGTAGCCTCACATTTGTCCTAACCACTGGGAGGTTAGGAGATTTTATAATCGCATTACTACCTGTATAAATAGGAAATTTACTTGAACGTAATGTTATTATTTCCTTAGTTAAATAGGAAATATTTATTTCCCTATACATAAAATATAGAAACTGCAGTACATTTTAAATTACTTTAAAAATGCTTTCGGTACAATCAATTCGCCATGCAGAAGTGGTTAACGTGCAGAACTGTTAAGCAAAAAATCTCGTATTGAATCCCTCTTCAGAAATTTATTAAAAATTGTATCATTATTTATAAGGATCTGTAGAATATTTAGTACGATAACAATTTTTTTAAATCCCAAAAACACCCATAATAGGCCAAACTTTTATTTTGCTATACATTTGTCACATACACATACTGCCCACTCAAGCGTGCGGTCAGCAGGCGGCAGTGTACAGGATATATCCTCTATAGAATTCCCTGCAGTCTTTATAAACATTATAGGTACTCATTTGAATACCAGTGCAGTATTTACAAACCTTACTATGGCCACAATGAGAAAAATTATTCACTTTTAATAACAGCTAAAGCAGTATCACAATGCTATTACTTTTTAAACTTAATTATTCAAATTTTAACTCACTCCTCCATCTAACAACTTTCAGAAAAAATTCTAAGACACGAGCCACCACTGCCTTTTTCACAAGTTTCGCTTATACAATGAACACAATATGTAAGTTACCTATACAGGGTGAGGATGCTAACTGTTTAAAGCTCCCCGCAGTGACACTGGGGACTCCGAGACAAGTGATTCGACATAGGACATGTAGGGTCCAAACGGACGGGAAAGGCCCGAAAATTCGCCTTCAAGTTTCCATGACGTCACATCCGGTGTGTTCGCATCAGGCGCGTACGAACGAGTATTCAAAGGAGTTCCTTCGATCCAACCTGTCTCTGTGGCTCA
>PNEQ01124412.1:0-12784 GCA_003012365.1 Medauroidea extradentata | reverse complement strand
CACTGGAAGCCGACTGAACGCACATATGAGAAATCCAGGAAGCTTTATACTAACAGCGAGCGATTATTAAATCCCTGAAAATAGTCCGCCCAACATGGCGGAGCAACAGTAACACATAAAAATTACAATAAAATTATTATCACTAATAAGCCTGAAAATACATAATGAAAACTAAATACAAACTTTTTACTACTCGGTGAGTAGAAAATTAATTACAAAATATCTCAATTTATAAATTTCAGATATTGACAAGAAAATTAATTATAATAACACGAAGAACAGTTTCTTGATGTACGGCGCCGTTCACTTGAGTGGGCTAGTGCAGCGCAAGGTTAGTTGGACTCTTTGCACCTGTGTCTCTGCTTAATTCACATCTAGTCTATGGAGGCGAAACATCGTGTTTACATACTGCGTCGTAAAATGTTCCGAACTAAATACAAGTGGATTGCTGGAGCACAAGGTACGTAAGTGTTTCTATTGACGTGAAATGTTGAAAACTTAGCTGCGGAGAATATACAGATGTAAAATGAAGTCAATATTTTAGTAGCTGGAAATTTTGAAGTGTCCAAAATTCTCTGGCGACGTAAAAACTTGCCGGTCAAACCGACCAGTTCGGTTCACTTGTACATGGCTGGTGAGTTCATAGCGTCGTTCAAAATTTCATATTATTTTGAAATATGTCCATGGATGTGATGTAGGCCTACTATTACACTCTGGAGGAATTATTCGGCAATTGTTTTGTATTATATTCCGAATCCTTGAAAAGTAAACACTATTCTCTTGACATATTTTACTAATAATATAAATAATTACCACACTCTTCGATAGAATTTACTAACTTCGATAAAATGAGAACTCCTTTAATTTTTCTTTCAGCCATTTTGCGATAATCTTTAATATGTTTGAACTGAAAACTTCTCTGGAACAAAAAAGTGTAAACGTTTCACCAATCTCAAGACGTAACATATTTGGCCTAAATGAAGACAATTTTTTGGTTTTAAAAGCGATGGGGAGTGCTCAATTTAAAGTGAACAGACTATATCACTAAATACTTAAGCAGTGTCCGTTAAATTGTTTATTGAAACCTATTATACATTGTAAACACTGACATATAGTTTTGGGGCAACGACAAAAGTTCAGTGTTAACCACACGATATACTACCGTGTGTGCACTAACAAAATATGTTTGTATAAACCACTGCAATGTTTTTTTCTGTGTAAAATACCAGGAAGAAAATGTGCATTTACATTTCAATTTGTGTTGGAGATATCGAGTTACTTTTAATTTTATTTTGGTGACAATAGTGTGGCGGTGAAGACATGTCTGCTTACGTAGTGGTTAGGAGTTTGAATTCAAAACATGCTAATTATTTTATACAGATAGTTACGGCAGTTTTTTTCTAACAAGAGTGACTGTATTTCTCCTACACAACATAAGGAATATTCATTTACATGTATAGATTTTCTCTACTTTCTATGTAAAGCTACAGTACATACCACACTTACTCGGTACTTTTGTTTTAGTTGGTAATTTTCTTCTCTTAAAGAGGAAACATCAATGTAAAATTTACTCTAGCACATCCTTACTTACAAGTCGTCATAATTTGGTTTCCTCAAAGCAACATATGATTGCACAGAATTTCTACGGTAGTTTAGTTGTGCATGGGAAGTCTATTTTTGCTACTGCCAACTTGTAAAGTGCGAAAAGATATACAAATCCTTTCGGAAGTATTTCATTAAAGTTTTCACAAAATATTTCTCGATTTTAAGAGAGCCTGCTACTAGTAATAAAATACCTATGAATAAACTCTCACGTTCGAGGTGCTAAAATAAATAAATAAATTTATATGCTGCTAAAATTCATTTTCAATATACCTTCGCCGTCTTCGTTTCTCATTTGTTTCGCCAACTGGAATATTGCTGCTGATACAAATCTTTTGTACGTCTTGAGAACACACATTTACAAATAATTACAAAATTTTTTTTATGATAATCATGGAATTCTATGATTCCAACTCAACAACTGCTTTCACGAGGAAACTCGTGTCCATGCGCGCTAACTTAGGCCTACAAGTATAGTTTAACTTTCGCTGTGGAGAGGTCTCTGTGGTGTTATCCACGGTATTTTTCGTTCTACAGGTGCTTGTGCTCGTACAAGAAATTTCCACATAATGAAAATACAAGAAGTTTACCTGTCGCAGTAGAGATGTATATGCGCGATAATCTGCGATAGTGTTCGCTCTGGGGTAGAGTAGCGCAGTATTGTCTTGTAAGACGGAATGCGGTCACTAATCGAATATTAAAATTTTTTACTTAAAAGTACAAAACATGCAGGTATTTATACTTTCCATTATATTCATATAAGTGTATTTTTTTATTAAAATCATCTATGTTATTCTCGCTTGCAGACATTTCGCATAATGTTTTCTGCCATGGCGTTAAGTAGACTAATCACGTTAGTCGTACATTCTATTTTATACATCTATCCAGACCATTATCTTCCAGAGAGTTTTTTTTCAACATGTGCATATAAATTCTACAGTAAATCGAGACATACATTTAGCCTGTACAAACAAGAAATTCTTTCGAAAGGGCAAACAACTTTACACAAACTATTTATACAGCTGAGAAATTTAAATACATTTATGGTATTTTCGAGTTTCAAGTAAGTTATAGAAAATATGTTTTAAAATAACATTATCAGTAATTAATAAAAATACACAGTGCCTCTTAGCACTATTAATTTTAAAAAATACACCATGCATCATAGCACTATTAATTTAAAAAAATACACCATGCTTCTTAGTAATGAAACAGGAGAAGTAAATGAGTTAAAATATTTTCCCTACAATAAACAGTGTTTTGTTGTACTGTAAGGTATGTGCTACAATTAATATATTAATACGACCTTAGTATTTCGGGCGCGCCTTTTTAAAATAAACACAAAAATCATACAAAATGTATGTTTTAATTTCCTGCCAATCCCTTCGCAAACTCCACTCCATGAATGCTTAATTTCTTTTATTTACAAATTTTGTACAAAATAACCAAAAGTAGTTATGTAGTTTCTGCACGATGACCCTCACGAATCGCAGCAGTGACCCATACAGAGGAGGGGGACAGCTGGTCGTCTCAGGGAGGGAAGGAAGGTTGGGGAGACAGGAGTGGGGACGACCCTTCCTCCTCCAGAACCGGGGATGAATCATTTCGGAGAAACACTCAATCGGATAAGTGGCGGTCCCCCCGAATTTTCGCATGTGGGAATCGTGCTGGACGATGCCGCTAATCGACGGATTTTCTCGTGGATCTCCCGTTTCCCCCATCCCTTCATTCCGGCTCTGCTCCATACTCACCTCATGTCACCCTTCACTAGCGCTGATGACCTCGATGTTAAGCGCTGACCAAAAGTATCTCTCACTCTCTCCTATGCAAAATTGCATACTACTCATATGCATCCTCCTTGTCGACACTTGAGTATGCTCAGAGTGAAAATATAAACAGTCTCTGTACATAGATGTTGGAAAATAGTATCACAAAATAATTTTAAAGGTTTAGGACATTAAAAAAAATATATATATTTTACGTTTTTCAAAACCTTATATTTAAAATTATGAAATCTTGTATTACTTTAAATTATTTAAGTAATTATAATTCTGAAGCAAATATAACTTTTATATCTCACCTGCTCACCTGCTTTAAAAATGTTACCCGAAACCTTTTGTCCGTATTAAATATTTTGTATAACCACAAAAATGTTTTTATTTTTCAGAAAGGAAATGTATTTTATATCCGATACTTTCGTCTGCTTGCACCTTAACTTTGCCACTGTAAAAATAAGTCGCAAATAAATAAATAGTGCAGTTTGGCATTTTGACTGCCCATACACGTTGTGTTTACAAGGTCAAAACAGTGGCTTCGTGTCGTCAGTCAAGTTTGAGAACGAAAAAAACGCGCGGTTCCACTCTTCACTTCTTCGCACCATATAATATACTTGTGATTGTAGAACTAATTTCAGTTACAGCAAAGATACCACACAAATACCAATATTCACATCATCGCAGTCCTCATTCTCAGCTTTCTAGACACACACGCACACCCACGCATGCGCGCGCACACACTGTTCTAAATTCTAAGTTAATACGTTAATACGTTAACTGCACACTTTGATTTCAGAAGTGCAAACGGAAGGACGTAAGGCAATTTGTATGTCCAGGCATAAAATAAATATTCCTATTTCTTAAAATCTTCTGTAGCATAAGAAATTTAAAATACCCATTTATTCATTTTTCGAGGTCGCCCTTTCTGACGAAGTTTTCCATCAACAAATTTTGGACGACCCATTTCGAATAACTTCAAAAATGCTCTTTATAACAGTACAAACAGTATAAACAGTGTGTATGCATACGTAAATATAAACCAGGTAAATCCACAAGACGTCTACAAACACCTGCACGCACACTACACTTGCTGTGTCGCCTTAGGTATGGCAACGCCGGGCGATTACGTGGGGGACCGGGCCGTGGCGAGCTCAGTTCCTGGAGGTGGGGTAGCTACCTGCTAGCGTCTTAGACGAACCGTCACCACGGGTACTGCGAGTTGCATAAAGTCAATTTGTTTGAAAGTTTTGTAGTTTTTCAAATAGAAGAATTCCACTTTTTAACAACCTGTAGTAAAAAAAACTACGTGTCTGAAAAGAATTATATTTCGTGTAACGAAATTCGTAATATAAATGTATCGAAATAACCAAAAACCTTTCACAAAAAATTTCTTGCAGAGCACCCTAAATACTCGTATTTGTGATGTCACAAATTGGCCCATAAGCATGTGGCACACAAGCTTGCCGGTTATGTAACCCCAGCAGTCTCTGACTGCTGGCAAGCCACAAATGGCCCATAAGGGTACCGCTTACATGTTCCCAGCAGTTGGTAACAGTTGGGATGCCATGAATGGCCCACAATCTTGCCGCTTAAGTAACACTAGCAGTCTCTGACTTTTGGAATGCCACAAATTGCCCATAAGGCTGCTGCTTACATGTTCCCAGCAGTTGGTAACAGTTGGGATGCCATGAATGGCCCACATGCTTGCCGCTTGTATAACCCCAGAATTTGGATGGCCACAGATGGCCCATAGGTAGAGACCTGAAAAATTCGCGGGTTCACATACCTGTAGGCTAGCCTCCAAGAATATATGTGAAGTCACGCAGACAGCAGGTGTTTATTAGCTGCTCGCTGACACAGTGAAATTGGCTTGTATTCAGCTACAGTTATATTATTGGCTCAGCTGCTGCCAGGAAGTGTCGAGTAAGTCAACGGCCAACTATGACCGTGATACAGACCTATAGCTGCTGGAACTCTAGCTTGCGCCTAAAAGAAAACGCGAATTTTTCAGGTCTCTACCCATAGGCTAGCCAAAAATCATTGTGCCACATTTGGCATTCCACGTGTGGCTCACAAGTTAGCGGCTTGCGGAATTCTATGGCCAACTATTTACCAACAGTTGGCCAACTGTGGCATGCAACATGGAACTGCTTTTGCAGAGGAACTTTATAAACTATAACATATATTATATTACTATTATAACACATGGTTCGATGACGAAATCCGAATTTCTAATGTACTAGCAGACTGAAGACATAACCTGCGGGGCCGATTCTTGAGCATGAACATGTGATTGTTTTTCGTTAAGATGTTTCTAAGCATTTATAAATGTTTCTCGTAAAGCTATTCATGAATAAAAATGATTTCCAAATAAAGGTATTCCCCGTGGAATATTCTTCACTGGCTGCTAGGTAAGTGAGACTTTGTTTCTGTATCACGGAAATTGTGGGGAATTTGGTTGGAATGCATTAAGTGGTACTGTAGTTTTATATGTAATGATGGATTTTGTCTTAAGTAATACAATGTTAATTTGACGAATTTATATTTAATAAAATGTGACACATTAAACATGTATTATTAAAAAAGGTTATGAAGCCAACTACAGCAAACTTGTAATAAATCTTTGCGATTATTCTTTTCGATTTCAGTTTTACAAAATTGAAATTTCTAGGCATTGAAATATTATTGAAAGTACTGATAACCCTGGAATTACTTCAACTATGAAGCAAACATTACAAGAACCGGCATCAGAATCATCATATTTGAAATTAACATTGGTATAAAATGGTCGTGAAATTGAAAAAAAAAATATTTTTTTAGAATAGATTTATTAATGTATTTCGTATATTTATTTTTTCTCTACTTTCATATTGTTTAGTATTGAAAGCAGTTTTCATTATTTTTCGTCGAATATTATCCTTATATTCAAGGATATCACGCACTTCAAACAATAATGCTATTCCCTTCCTCTCTATGTAGATCATCTAGCACAATTTTAACAACTATCCTATTGTTTACTTCGGTTGTTATTTCTTGAGCTATTTTGAAGGTTCCAGATTGTTAGCTGGGACGAGTAAGATATTAGAATGTTATCCTTGACTTCATCACTATTAAATTTTAATCTCTTTAATAGTATCTCTTCTTTCATTTCAACAAAAATACTTGAATAATATTTTAGGTCATGAAAATACATATTGTGAAATTTATTTTCCTCTTGTACGCGAAATGGCTTAGGAACGGATTTTAAAATCTCTTCAAAATACGATAATTTGCACATTCTTTAAAATGATAACATTCAAATTTGTTATTAAGATTCTCACTTTTATTATAAGTTGATAGTCTTGATCTAATTTTATTTTTTGATGGGCTTCCAGTTTTATAGAAATGATTTAGTGTTTTAAATTTGTGCTAACAATGAATATTATAACATTATTTCAATTTTATAGTTTTTATTGTGTAGATTAGTGAGTTAAATATTTATGTTTTTTGTTTCTTGAAGTCCTTTATCTTTTTGTTCAAGTGCAATTGCTAATTGTTATTTCTCTTGTTCTTAAAATTTTAGTGATTTTGTAAGCTATGTTCTCCTAATTTTCTAACTGACAGTAAAATATCTTTTGTTATCCAATTTTGAAATTTTTCTGCCTGATAAATTTTTGATTGTGAAATTAATGAATTCAAAAAAGATTATTTAATAAATACAGAATGTGGTTGCATATTTTAAGGGGAGGGTAACTCACCCATCCCTATACTTTCATAATTAATACTATATTTTGCTCTGATATTTTATTTCATTGCTCATCTTGTATAGTTACATTTTAAAATTTCGGCAATATTCTTTGTTTCAAACCATGGTTCTTTATTTAGCAATAAATGCAATAACTTATTTATTATTAAAAAAATGTTGATTGTTTATACATATATAAATATTCCCATTAAAAAATGTATGTAAAGTATTATTTATTAATATTATGTGGGTTGAAATATTTTTAATTTGGTAATGCAGCTAGGGTAATGTATTATATTATTTCCAAAATAAATTTTTTGTCATCTTCAGTGCATTAAGCTCTTTTTCTAAATTCTATTGAAAATAATTAATATTTAATTCTTTTTACAGGATTGATAGTTTTGTATATTGCTTAGTTTTGAATAGGCAATTTTTCTAATTATAAAATGTAATTTAATTTTTAACTACAGCTTTTTAAACACAATTTGCTCTTTTCTTGACATCAATTTCAACATTTATAGCTTACATTTTAGCTTTTAATCCAACGAATTCTTCCAATATTTTTCCGTTATTCTCATCCTTAATTGTACCAAACACTATTTTCTTTATTTGATTAATGTTGCTAACATTATCTTTCTTATAATCTGAAGTATCTAGAAAATCTATAATTTGTTTTATGGCATTAAACAGTAATTTGTTTTTATGTAACAAATGTAACTATCACGATATATATAACATAATTCAGTATTATTTCCATATTTTGGTTTCATAATATTATAATGAAAGTCATACATTAATATTTTTTGATAAATCTAATATTCTCATTCCAACATGTGTTGGTTTATTAAAACATAATTTTACTAATTCATATATATATATATATATATATATATATTGTGGCTAATGATTCAGTTAATATAGTTCGATATTTAACATTTGGTTATGCAATTTAGTTCTTAACTGGTTTAACATTTGTACATAATCTAATGTTAACTTTATTTCTAATATTTTCCATACTTTTTTTTAGAAAAAAATTATTCAATAATTTATAAAATTCCTTTTCAAAATTATTTTTAGCTTGTGCTCTAATTTGTGTGTTTAGGTCAATGTATGATTTTAGTCAATCTAATGGACGACTTGAAGTACACGCCCCCTGACGTCACCGCAGGGGAAAAGTACTGTGGGAAACAAAGCTTGTTTACAAACATGCTGATTTGTTAGTTGTTAGTTGCAGAAAGCAAAAATGTTGCGCATTCATAGATTTGCAGGCAAGGGTAAAAAATATTAGTTTCAATTTCATGGTTAAGATATGCAAATACATAAGATTAATGTTGACCTGAAAAAACGGCAAATTCCAAACAAATAATCAATTTTATTGACGTACATCTCATCCAGGACAAGTGAAGCCAAGCCAGTTGAAGGTTATGTTCGGTTGCAGTATCCATGGAGATAGGAATGGACCCCTTGCATGAAATTTTAAATACGTTGAAATGTACGCCATATTGTTGACAATGAAGAAATATGAAGATACCAAAAATATTTTTTCTTCTAAACACTATAGTTTAGGAATGGGAAGCAAGCAAAGTTTGGGGAAGCAACGGGCGACCGAAAAAATTTTTATTGGTCTACGTCACAAGCCATAACGGCCAGCAGGGGTCATATAAAGACTTAAGCTAGCATGGCAATCAATGGATAAGGTGTAGCGTATTGGTTACGGTACTTAGAAGGAATTTTTATGGATTCGCTTTCAAAACCCACGTACGTCATGTATTTTTTAAATCACATTATTAGATAGTTTTACAAGCGTCTGATACAAAAACGTTTTGTTAATTTTTTATACCATCTATTTTCCATTTTGCAACCAATTAATACGATGTCTGAAATTGCATATTTGCGCGGAAGAAACGACGATTTAAATTGAATGCGAATTGTGAAAGTGATTTTTATGTGCTCTAGTTGGAAAGTATACCTACATTAAAATGATAGGTCATAAATTGTTAAACTAGCATTTAGGCTAAATGTGTTTATTTTGTGCGTATTCAATCACTCGATAATTCACTAATTACGTAATGAACACGTCGTTATTGGTAAATAGTACTGCAGTAGGCCTATCCTACACTGTTATACAACATAAGTAACAATTTTTTTTGCGGTACGCTAAACCAAAACCACACAATACCCCACAAGTATTCTTTGCTGTATAAATTTATGTATTACATATGAACCTAACATCCGCAATAAAATACAAAATACTATTGATTTTACACGATATTAAATTTGGATAAAGAATCGACGGTTCCATGCAAAATCTGAGGAACAATATTATACTAACCAAAAAGATTACTGAACTTACTTAAATTTTCCAATATCAGTCCAGAGAGTAACATTGCACCATCGTGGCCGACACTTGCTGTGGTTCTATTGTAAAGTAAATATATGGGTATTAAATAATTTATTATAGTAACGATTAGCGCCAGTAAACAGGTTTATTAAATGTAGGCCTATTATTGCATATTACAGTGCTCGGATATTGCTCTGATGTTGGGCGATATAATAATGTGCGTAACACTAAACTTTTATAAAACCTCCGACTCGAATACATTTTAAATATAACACTTGTTACATTTTATGATTAATTACATACGTATAACCAAACGAACCACCGTAACAGACTTAAAAAACAGTTTTTTATTGACCAAGCGTAGTCTGGTATTCCGCTGTGCGACAGCAGTCAGCTAGCTTGCCAAGGCTCGGTGTGTACTATGGCTTGTGACGTCACTGCACGTTTCCGCGGGCGTTTTAAAAGCGCGAACTTTAAGTAGCTGTAGTTACCTCAAGTCGACTTCAAATTTAAAAATTTCAACACACATCGATTTCGTTTCATATGCACGTAATGTGGATGTTCTCATTGAAATTCACTTGAGGGGTCCATTGTATCCCACACCTGACTGAAGCTCCGCTTCTTTTCAAGTCGTCTATTGTTTAAATGGTAATAATCTGTGTACTTTTTTTGAATTTCATTCCTAAAAGTAACAATTATTTGAGATTTATGTAATGTAATACATATTTTTGTTTACCATACAATGTAGTTAATAACTTTCTCTTTGTATTGATCTTTTGGGTATTTTATTTTCTGGACTAATGGAATATCTTTACGTAAATTATGTAATTCTCTCGGATATTCTAATCCTACGTCTAATATATATCCATGATTTAAATTGTTCTTCACATTTGATGCATATTTCTTCCAATAGTTTACATCATCAAGCCTACAATTTACACATTCGAAACGCCCATATGGTAAATTTTGCCTCATAGACTAACTGCATATTCGCATCTAAATACTCTTATATATAATTTTTCAATTTTAGGATTATTATAGTTTTTTATGTATTTATTGTTTACTCCTGAGTGTCTTTTACAACAGAGGGTTATTCCACCTCTAATACCTTTTTCAGTCATTAATATATTATCATAATCAGTTTCCAAATCAAATTAAATTTTTGTGTGTTTCAACACCGCGTCCCAAGCTAATCCTGGAGCCGTAAATAGACCAAGCGGCATCTAATATACGTATTTTTATTTAAAAAAACATCTCTAATTCTTTCAAACATATCAGGAAATATTAAAATATGAGCTTTGCTGTATAATTCTATGTATTCACTTAGATTTTGAATAATAAATGTTTTCCAAACGTTTTGTGCAAGTTTATAATCTTCATCAGAAATATTAGTTTTATTTAAATTATTTTAAAAAGCCTTTTTCGGGGGCAATTCAGTTTCATTAAATTGTTTCGACACATTCCATATGATCGTAGAGATATAAACCTTTTTTCATAACTGAATCAACTTATTCACCTTCAAAATATATAAATGTTTCTCGAAAATTTCTTTAGTATAATTTTTAGAAAGTGCATCAATACTAGATTTAATTGTATTAAAGCATGCTAAATTTACAGCTTCATTTACTCATTTTGTAAAATAAATACATTCTTCCTCATGTTTTGGTATTTAACCAATTTAGTTTTTTTTCTATACCAAGATCTCTTATAAGTAAATGTGTATCATATCCAGATAAATAATGTGTATATACAGTTAAAAAAAATTGGATTATGATGATTTAAATTATGCTTTGAGTGTGCTGCACCACTATATTTCCCAGTTAAATGATCGTGATCTTTTACTGAATCTGCATATAGTGATTTCAATTGTATATGGCTATTAATCTTTTTTTTAAATTCAATTTCTTATTTTTTGGCTAGCAGAATCATCGGTAATATATTCTCACACATTTTTTTTTAATATTGTTTGCTTCCTCCAATTATATTTTTACAAAAACACTAGATGCATTTTGCCTTTATAATATACCGGAGATTTGTAATCATTACTTTCATATTTGATATAATAACAAAACTTTTATTGGTTCGTGTTTTTGATAATTTTTTATATATGAACTCTTAGGATTTTTACAAGTAATAAACATTCGAAATCGTCATATAACAAATGTAACTTTCAATACTGATTATAATTCTTAAATTTTAATATATTATTTCCTGGACGTGAAAGCGTTGTTCGAACTGCTTCATGACTTTTACAATCTTCTTCATGATAATTTAAAATTTTTTTCAGAGCGAAACTGTTGTAAAACCTATCACAAATATATATTTTATAATCATTTTTTGACAGTTGTGATACGATAATTCTTGGAAGGTTTATTATCGAACAATAGTGATCGTTATTTTCACTTTTAATGTATAAAAGGTTAACGTGTTTATCGGATTTATTTTTCATAATTTTTAATGGACAAAATATGTATTTAATTTAGTTTTCTTCTTTTTTTCTTCGTACCCATAAACATTAATAGAAATTCCGGTTCTTTTTCAAATAACTATATTTTTCCTGGTTGCATTGGAAATTCTAAACCTTCAAACACATCATTAAGTTCGTGTTTATAAATTTTCATATTATTTGACTCCCTGCGGATTTCTTTCTACTGATTGTAGTGCAGACAAAATAGACCATGTGAAACATTCTCGATCATTATTTTGAACATTTAAAACTGCCTGTTTCTCTTAAATTTTTTAGGAAGATCAAGAAATTAACTTTTTTTAATGGATTATATTTATTTATAATAAATTTTTGCTCATATATTTCACTTAAGGGCGTTCAAGTGGGGAAAAATTCATAATTTTATATTTGTATGAAATAGTGTTAGTTTTGTGGACATGACTTAAGGGTATATTAACCTCTAACGAAAAAAAAAAAAATTAGCTCAGCCAGTTTTCCCGTAATGTCACTTCAAAGTCAAAATTTGCATATTTTTACTTCATACAAAACTTGAAAACCTGTAAATATAATGAAATGGAAAAAATCTTATCAAAACTACACCTCACCATCTACGGCTTGAAGCATATACAAACCCATTATAAAATATTGTTTTGTTTAAAATAAATTTCTTAAAGTACCAAAAAATTTTTAAATTTTTAAATTTTTTATTTAACATAAACATTTTTCCTAACGGGTTTTATATGCTACAAGCCATAGACAGTAACAGGTACTTTTGATGTGATTTTTTTCCATTTCATTATGTTACTGGTTTTCAAGTTTTGTATGAAGTAAAATTACGCAAATTTTGACTTTGAAGTGCCATTACGGGAAAACTAGATGAGCTAATTTTTTTCCGT